>OZ035838.1:16209964-16222464 GCA_964034765.1 Knipowitschia caucasica
TTCATACACAAGGCAATTCAAAGTGCGTAATTAAACAATATAAAAAAATACAAGGAATTAGAATAATACATAATAACAGTATATTCAAAAGAGTGAAGATACAATCCTTAAGTTAAGCACTGTCAATTTTATTTTATTTTATTTTTATTTTATTTATTTCATTATAATTTATGTTTTCTGTTTTCACACGCAACATCAATTTTTTGGTCCAAACAAACTCCCTAAAAACCCAGTTGGTACATACAGGCCTACAGCTGCATTAGTGGAATATCTGAGCGCGTCACAAAAGGCCGTGCGTAAGATTTTACTGAGCGCAGTAAAACAGTGGGCTCTAAACCCTCAACCCTGACCACAGCAGAGCCACCACACTCCTAATTGTTTTAGGATATAAGCGGTAATAAAAGCAACAGCTGTCAATGTTAATGGATCATTACTTGCGTATAGAATGAATACAGCCACGAATTCATTAAATATCAACAAACGCGATGTTATGTCTCAGTGCGATGCAAATACATTCATAAAGTAGAAAAACAAAACAAAAAATATGTAGTCCATTTACACTGTAATTGCAGGCCCAAATATTCTATACAAATATTCAACCCCATTTTTGCCAGTTGTATTTATTTGTTTAAATTACGTTGTATATCACTACACACATGTACATACAGTTGAAGGACATAGACTTATCCAATGTGAGATGTGTGAATAAGAATTTAAAAGAAATGCAAACATTTTTAACCATGTGTGCATATATGTGATCAATTGTATTCATTAAATTGTACAAATACATGTTTTTATTTTTTTATTTTTTTATATGTAAAAAAACACTTGAATTAGAATTATCAGAAGTTTTTCCTCCCTAACGCAAATTATACAAGTTTATAAAAAATATATATTTCAGTTTATTTTCATTAGTCTATAGTTCAGCTAAAATCCATACATTTTAGAATGAAACAGGACAAATTGGAATATTTCTTTCATGGAGTTACAATATTTACTTTATATGAAAAGAAGAAACTACAGGCGTTTAAATTATTTTTCATGCACCACTTCTGCTGTTGAACCTAAAGTCTTCCCACACACATAGACTAAAAGTGCACATATATATATTTGCACTTTACCTGAGCGCTGGTGGGTCCTCGGTCCTCGGTGTGATCCAGTCCAGTCCAGCAGGCGCACATCCCCCTGCAGTCCAGCCGAGCGCGGAGCCTCCCCCTCTGGGTTGAGCCGGTCCCTGAGACCCGGCCCGAGGCGTGGAGATTATGACCTGTGTTTAAATGTGTGAATGATTTTTGCTGCGCCCATAAAGCTGCAGTCAGCTGAGCTCCCACTGCAGAGGCCATTGTGTTTAAACGCGTTTACGACTCTCGGGTGGGTGCCAGGACTGTAGTGTCGCCACCTGCTGGACGCTGACCTCAACTGCTCCATGGGCATCATCACATCATGGAGGAAAGACAACGTGGGGACAAGTCAAGAAGTGTTGAGGGAATACTTTGCAAATATACAGAATACTGGATGATATGTCTTTTGTATAATTGTATTTGCATTCCCGATGACAGAATTGATCATTGTGACCTGCATGTTTTGGACTTCTGGCCTCTGTTATATCTGTGTGGCCTGGACGGAGCATTATCTCAAGAGCGTCTTTGTTCTGACCCACATCAATAAGCATCGGCGTCACGTAAGGATGACATCTCTGTTGCACATTTATACACGTTAAATAAAATTACGTTGTCTTCTTGTTTTCTAAAACTGAGGGTTAAGTGCGTTAGATTACTGCTCCCTAAGTCAATTTTCAACAGAATCAAACCAATAGAACACAGGGATTGCAACAATGTCAGACTACATTATATTACCGTATTGTACTTGGAATATGAGTGGTTTAGTTATTACTTACATACACCTCATTTTGAGTGTGCGCGGCAACATAGAAATTACGCATTCACAATAAGTTGAATAAAATGCAAAAAAATATGTGAAAGGATAAACATATGTGTGACACAGCACATCTAAAGGCTATTCCTTTGAGTTAGTAAAGTTTAATTGCATTTTTAAACTATTCTCTGTTTGAGTTACTCACCTGGTTAAACGAGTCTTGGTCAGATGAATACCTAAAATTCTCCAATAATAATATATACAGTGTTTTGTAAAGCTATTTGTGTTGCTTTGTGTTTGGAATGTTCCATACAAAATAAACTTGCTTTGTCTTCAACATAATACAAAACAGGATGACGTCACAAATCGTACTTAATCATTACAGAATTACAGATCCTATTTTTCTTTATTTTAATGATCTTTTTAACTGGGTGACACACGGGGACTAGACATTTGTGAAAACTTGCAGGTAATGGTTATTGTGATATGTTTCGGACTGATATCTGCCCAAACAGATAAATCGGAAACACAAGGATTGACTTCCAGATGAGTGAAGCTTGGTCAGTGCAGCGGTCAGTGGTCAGCGCGCTCCCTCTTTATGGCCGCTGTCCCGCTGCAGAGGAGCAGAGGGCGGCCGGTTCCCAGGTGAAAGACAAAAGCCTGCTCCAAATGACCGTGAGCCGGGAAGAGTCCAATAAAAGAGATGATTTCCGCTCGGCCTTTTGTCCAGTACGCACACATAGAAAGAAAAAAACAAATGGTGCCATTCTGGAAGCGGGCTAATTGTGTCTATGGACGGTCATAAAGCCATTCGAGCAGGAATGCAGACAGAGAGCAGAGCAGGCTTTTATGGCACTGTCTTTGCTCGAGTCTTTGAAGTTTGGTCCATCTGTGTCCCCCCAGCGCGTCACAACAGCGGCGCAACTTCAGCCTGGCTTTAACCCGACTTATCTGCACTTAATTACCGCTTAGGTCTGGAGCATTAGGGCTTCCACGGGTCCTCTTAAGTGGCTTTTACGCACGGATGTTACATGCACAGACCTGAACCTGAAGGGTGTAATTTAAACAGTGCAAACCAACGCGGAGCAGGCCTGATGTATGTCCACATTCTGCTCTAATACGCAGTCATTACGCAGCATTATCGCGCTCCAAATCTGCACTTCCTTTGGTGCAGCAGCAGTTTATATGATGTGTATAGCTGCATGAACCAGCGCACACTTGGAGCAGTATTATTTTAGGCTTCAGCTGTCGAATGGCCGCACGTCTTTTTTGTGTTTTGTGTCCTCTCGCCTCGGAGCGCTTTGCACCCCATAAAAGGTTATGGCGGTAATTGTCTTTTATGGCTGTATACAGCTAACAACATCCTCTGCCAAGAAGCCAATCATAGTAACACACCCACACACACACACACACACACACACACACACACGGAGAAACACACACAGCCTGTCCATCCGTGAGAGAAAGAAAAAGGAAATCTGTTTTCTTCCAAAATCTATCTATGAATCTCTCATTTGCAAAACCAGATACAGAAGCAGTTTTTTTTTTTTCAATAACAAGAGACTTTATAGTCCAGTAATAATATATTTGAAACCATTCTGGAACAAATTGAATGTTGCTGAAAACATAAAATCTACAACGTTCTGACACCATTTCCATTTTCAATCAGATATGTGATATTTTAGACTTCATATGTCACCTGTTTCTGAGTTTGTATTCTTAGTATGATTACGATGGTTAAATCTTTTACAATATACAGATACTGTTTAGTCAGAACTAGAAACTATAAATACTGTCTAAATACAATGCACATGCAAAGGAACAGTTCATGCATTTGTCCAAAAGTCCTCATTTTGTTTCCCATTGGGGGAAATTGGATGTACTGTATGTTTTCTTCTTCCCTTTCCTTTTTGAGCCAAACCCTTTTTTAAATAATAATAAATGTTGTAAAGATCGTCCCTGTATCTTTTTTGTTTTGTTTTGTTCTTCAATTTCTTGTTGTCATGTGTGGATACAGTGCTTTCTGTATGACGCAGACTGTTATATTTTTGTATTGCTCAAAATAAAGTGTTCTAGTCTCACGTTAAAAACATCATATTTGAACAGCTCAAAAAGGTTCAATTCAAATCCTCAACTACTCAAATTAGGAAAAGTCAAAGTCATTATAAAACATGGAACACATTTTTTTTTTTAATAAAGAATTATGTCTGAATGTCAAACCAAACGATGGACATTTCACTGCAATGATTCCTTAACTGTTTTTACGGGACACAACTTTGACACATTCTTTACTCCATCTAAACATCTGAGTGTTTTTCATTATTGTTTTTGTATTGCACACAATTCTGATTGGAAGTTAGTATTACAAAGGATCCTGCCCTCTAACAAATGTGGAAGTCGACCGCTGAAACATGCAGGTATCTCAGCAGTTAAGCTATAGCTTCTTCACTCTTTTGTCTTATTAGCTTTACATACTAACTTTCTTAGCCTTTAGGACAAAAGAAGATAGATTTGTCTTTTCACATTTAGAGCATGGTTGTTTCTGAGTGTTTTGGTCCATATTTTGGATCAGATCTTTGCTCAAGACACTTCAATATTGTAAGGACATTCACTCTGTTTGGATTCGTTAATGCCAAGATACCCATATGTTCTTGTATTATCATGTATTCTGTTTGTCACCCCAGTATATAGAACTCGGACTCTGGGTTAATAGTTTGAATTTTAGTAAGAATTTGCTCATTTGTGGTGAAAAAGTTGAAGTGAGTTTGTGCTAACTAATTTCAAACCTTTGTGACTTTATCTAACAATAACATAGTGACAATTGACGACAAGTTCAAAACAGCAGAAAAACCAGGTACCCCAACTTTAAGCCACCTCAACCAGTCACTCACATGCTAAGCTAAAGGCCCGACGCGGAGCCACACACAGAAACAGAGACGTTACCAGGGCGCGTTGGCAGATATAATTTGCTTTATTTAATAAATAAGTACAAATTACATTGTGAACCAAAGTGAACCGGCCCACAGACCGTGAGGTAATCCTTAAGTAGCCTACAGTGTTCCATTTCCCTTCACTAAAAAGTCTCTCACCGCACGCAAACACTCCGACATGAGCGCGAGTGTAGGTAGTTGAAATGTGTAGGTAGTCGATCATCAGAGAACTTTAAAGGAGACGTATTGTGCCAAAACGAGCCAATGAAAAAAACAGTGTCCTCAAATGTCCGAAGCTCATCGATTCTCGCGTGTGTCGAGTAAATCCTGCATGTGCATTCCGGGTTCCAGGTCTCGGGAAAATCTCTGTTTCGACCAATCACCTCTGCACTTACTTCTGATTGTTTTAAATGTTGTAACAGACATGACTCTCAAACACGATAGATCCGACAACGTGCAAAACCATTCTCACAGTCTTTGACCACGTTATTGTTGTAGTTTTATCCATTCTATAAAGACACTGTCACTCCATCTCCAAGGAAAAAATCACCCGATTGCTAACTTGAGCTGTAGCCTACAAGGTAAGACTGAACATGATTGTGCGTCATCTGTTCCTTTATACGTGTTCGGCCGTATTAGATCAAAGCTGATAACGACCATAGTTGTCATATGTCGATAGCATGGTCTCTTAATGAACTAAAACAAAACGCCACAGTTCTCAGAGGGCATGTCTGAGCAGAATAATGGAAACACGCACCTCGAGATGTCCAAGCTGTATTATACGTTCGGCCTAGCCTCGTCGATCATTATCTGTCATTGGATCACATATCATTGTGTACGTTGTGATCCAATGACAGATAATGATCGACGAGGCTAGGCGAACTTAAAACAGTCTTTGGACTACCGGTGCTGTTTTCCACTCTTTAATAACACGCTCCACTGCTATAAGACCAGTGCAGGATCAGTTCTGGATTTTTTTAAATGAGCCTACATTCCTGTCATTAAGCTGTTTTAGATGAAACATGTGTAGCGTATCTGTGGTGAAAATGAAGGATCGATCGGTGCATTGTATAACTGGATACGTCAAAAAGCATAATACGTCTCCTTTAATTGACAGGAGCATTCGTGTGAGAGGGTTCAGAATGCTCCTAGAAATGCAAATGTCCAAGGTTAGTTCCAGCTGTCAGCAGTCATTGTTCTATCCTTAATAGGCTAATAACAGGGGGAATGGATACATTTTTATACAATCTACGCTAAAGTGACTCCAAAAAACGAACAAGAACAAAAACCAACCATACACACAGCTAAAAAAAGAGACAAAAGTCCATTCACAGCACGGGACCCAGGCCAACTAATACACTTACAACAAGGTTTCATTCAACTAAGGGCACGCTCAAATTGTGCAATATATAATGTAGTCGCGTTAAATTGAAGGCCAACATGCTTTTAACAAGACAATTAAGCCAATTAGCTTCTATAGAGAACAATAAGACAATGCACTGTGCAAAGCAATAGGATTCGTGTTTAAGTTTCTGTCTTCTTGATTTGATTGAGCAAAATAGTGATCTGCCAATTTAACAAGATATAGGTCACTGGCAAAAGCAGATAATATTTTTATTTGAGGAGAATGGATTTTTGTACCGCATTAGGAACAGTTATTGTTAATTACTTTGACCGGGATGAACCAAATCACATGACACTTTAAGATAAGATATCGGCTATAGTTACTTAGAAATGTGTCAGAATTTTAGCCCCATTGACCTGACTTGACTAATGCTATTTCTAAATTTACATTGGTTACAGATTGAATTCATTCCAAAACATACTTTTGTTAAACATTCAACCTGTCTAAGTGATATTGACTTCTATAATGTAATCTTATTTGTGCATATTTCATAAAGTCTCTATACCGCTGGCTTGAGCTCTCTCTATTGTCATCCATTCAGTAACTCCCAAATGGCACTAAACTGTTTTTTGCAAATTATTTATACAAAATAAATAAAATACAATTCCCCCTCTTCTTAATTAAGTGCAAACATTTGTTGTTTTAAGATTTGAACGCGAAAAAGCCATGTCCCATTGGCAGATCACTCTCAAATCTCACACCAAGACACGCACTTTTCCTAATGGCGTCTTGTAAACTCACCCATTGCTTTTCACAGCACAATATAGAACAATAAAACATTAAAATTAGTTAAAAACGAGTCCAGCAGTATATTCTCCCACCGTGCGTAAATCCCTTGGCTTGTCTCATTCATCCTTGGGCGGACCGTCTTTGTTAAACTTCTTCATCTTCATGCGCCGGTTCTGGAACCAAATCTTGACCTGTCTCTCCGTGAGGTTGAGCAGCCGGGCCACCTCGTAGCGTCGGTCCCTGGTCAGGTAAGTGTTGAAGAGGAACTCCTTCTCCAGCTCCAGGATCTGGTGCTTTGTGTAGGGACAGCGCTTTTTCCGAGTTGCGCTTGCGTGGAGCCAGTTAGACACGGGGTTATCTGAAGCGCATATAAGACACACACACACACATACTTAGAAATGACTAAGTATGATTTTGATCTGGGGTAAATTATAACAGCGAAGAGACAATAGAATTAGTTTAAATCTTACGTTCAATAATTGTCTCTTTTAGCTTTGCGTAATGTGTGCGTAAAGATTGTGTCTGTTCCAAATTCTGTGTTTGCGGTTTCAGTTTATATTTTGGCTTGTTTTATGAAGCATTGTGAATTCCCGGATGTAGCCTGTTTGCATTGGTCTGTATACAAATAAACTAGCCTTGCCTCGCCTTTATTGTGAATATGATTGTGTGCAAAATACTCGAATATGTTCTTCTATTCGATGTTGAATTAATCAAATGGCAGAAAAATATAACATCATCTTTACCAAATATTTACCCAAAAATGCAGAATAATACAGTGACAACACAAATAAATAAAGAAAACATATAGACAACATGCGCAAAGTGTGACTGTGAAATGATTACTTACCCTAGAATGCAATTAAATAAGTTATTGGACAATATCTCACTTGCACTGCTTTAAATATGTGCTTGTCTTACTCCCATTCTTTAGGTTCAAAGCACAGTTTTATTGTTCTCTGACAACAGCAAAACATTTTAGTATTTTGATTTAGAAGGAAAATAGTTTTATAGTTTATATATTATTGTATTATTATTATTGTTCCAAGCCAGATGCTGCCAAGAACAATGTCTTTGTTGTAACAGAATATGTGTGTGTAATAATAATCCCAACACTCGCCTCCTCTGACCCCGTGTTTCTGCGCTGCACAAGAGCAGCTGCAGGAGAAGAGCTGATCCGAAAGGACTGTGTGTATCTGCATATACATACACACTTACACGTACACACAAACACGTAGACACACATAGACACACATAAAGTGCAGCACTCACTCGGGTCGAGGCCTGCTTTGTCCTCCGTGTCCCCGCTCTGCTCGTGCGCTGCCTGTCCGCCCAGTGCGTCCTTGTCGTCCGCAGGAGACGCCGTGGCCACGGTCCCGTTGGCGTAGTCTGAGAGGAGCAGGGTGTGTGTGCCGCTGTCCGCTCCGCTGCGGACCACCTCTGGCTTTATGTGGCCGTAGTGGTGCGTGGGAGCGAGGCTGCTGATGCTGCTGATGGGCACAGCGGCAGACATGGGCTCTAGGAGCCATGGCTGATAGCGGGGGTCCGAGTCCGAGCTCAGCGGCCCCTGTGGATGTCCGTAGTGCGGGTGAGCGTGAGGGTGGTGGTGGGGGTACATGGAGGAAACAGAGCTGGGGAACTGCGTCGGAACATGGCTCCAGGGAGCTGCAAACAGCGCGCCTTTGGAGCTCAAGTCAGTGTGCTCATGCAGAGAGCCAGAGGAGGCCGTCTGCCGTGAATGGTGCAGCCCGGCAGCGGAGCTGTATCGCGGCGTACACGACACGTCAGGTTCGCTCTCCGGGAGAATGAGAGAATCCACGTAGTAAGTGCTCAGAGTTCCAGACGTCGACATATCGGAAGAAAAGCCGCTTCACGTGGAGCGGGCGCTCAGGACAGATCCACGCAAACACACGCACGACACACAGACACACACATACAGCCGTAAAGCAGCCTCACAAAATAACAATGTGGAGAAATCAAGTAGCAACTTGGCCCCTCACACAACTACAGCGGGGCAGTAATGGGGAGCCATGCAGCCATGCCATTGGGCAGCGCGCGCACGTGATCATAAAGGCTCAACAATAAAGGATAAATCAGCCCCTGCAGGTCATTAAATACTCAGCCTTATCCCATAACAAGCTCCAGTTAAAGCGCGCAATAATCATCCGTGTGCTTTGAGATGGGCCATGACTATGAAGAATATTCCGCACAATCTGAGCCGCAGTCCGCAGCTAGAATCTCGTATTGGTTTCAACAAACGATATAGTGTGTTTGGGGGGAAGCCCGTTTTACGAGCTGCTTTATAGGACACGTAAGCACCCTACTATTGCTGCGCACATGGGAGGCAGTGCTCCAAGAAAGGTTAGAAAGTCACTGCGTGGAGCAGTGGGAAACACGTCCAACCAGTTCACTATCATTTGGACTGAGGAACATTC
Organism: Knipowitschia caucasica; assembly: GCA_964034765.1. Classification (NCBI taxonomy): domain Eukaryota; kingdom Metazoa; phylum Chordata; class Actinopteri; order Gobiiformes; family Gobiidae; genus Knipowitschia; species Knipowitschia caucasica. Next base: position 16,219,336 of record OZ035838.1, read on the forward strand.
ACGCACTAAGTGCTCCAACATCATTACGCATCAAGCAGCACACAAGCAGAGAAGAAGCTCTGCTCATCCAGCTCCAAAGTCAAAAGGGATTTTTATCTATCAGGGACAGCGAGACCCACGGGTTCTGAATTTATCTCTGTAGCCATACATTTACACACAATCCAAATGCATGGTCAAATATATACAATCTCATCAACACCACTTTCCTCCCATAAGGCAAGTGAATTCTGCATACTGTGATGATAGGAGTGTATCCATTGTTGTTATTTGTACTATTAATATTATTTTGTTGTGTTCGTGCAATTATAGAATGCAGGGTCAATGTGCTGTTCCGCCTTTGATTGTGCGAAAAGAGTCCAAATATAACAGGCAATTTGACTGTAAATGCTTAAAAAATGCTCAAATAAATGCATCTACAGAACACAATGGAACCAGTGCATGTTGCCTATGACGTAGACGGGTATAGTTTGATGAATGCTGTCTTAAATCCATCCATGTATGAGTGCGTATATCAAAGGCCTAATGTAAAACGTGCCAAAAATTGCAGAAATATTGCGTTTATTGACGATGTGTCCGCACTGCTGCTGCGTCCAACATGTCGAATAACGTGTTAATTACGTGGGACCACAGTTGTTTAATAGTCAGAGCCATTATCAGGCGAGCTGTGAAGCCGTACTATTACAAGTGTGGTGTGGTGTAAGCTTACAGAGTGTCGTGGAGATCTTGTGGTTTGCTCTTTTCAAACGAAGCATAGAATTTAAACGGTCTTTTTACGCACGGGATTAGCCAGTGTCACAATAAGCAGTGCGAATAATAAAACTAATAATAATAACTGTCGGGATATGGCTTTATGCTAGTGGTGTTGAGAAAACGCATCCAATGAAATTGACAGAACCCGGATGAAAAAAATGCATAGCGCGTATCCATAGAGCTTCAGGTGCAAAAGTCATACAAAATAGATATTACATTTGCTTTGAAATTGGTTGAATAAATGGAAAGAACTCACATCAAAGCCTGTATGCAGTTATTCAATTTGTTCACGCAGTTTCAAATAGATTATGCTATTTGTAGCTTTTTGCACCTGGCCTATATTGGGACTAAAATCTCTAGTTACAGTTGGAAACTATCAGACATATTTACAATTAGTAATGTGTTGTACCTATTCAAATAAACAACCACATTGAATAGATTTTATATTTATGCGACTGTCATTTCAAAACAGCGAAAATACGTTACATTTACACACATTTAAAACACGTTTTTAAATGTTTTGAAAATATTATTGTTTGCCTTCATTTGACAGGGATTATATGCTGTATATGTAGCTGTTTGTCGTTATTTTATTATATGATTGCGACTGTTATTATTATTATTGTTGTTGTTGTTTGTATAATTAGTAGAAGTATTATTATTATTGTTATTATTAGTATAAATATAAATAAATCTTTGTGTAAATAAAATAAGTATGTGAATTGTGCAGGACTAACAAACATTTCGTATCTGAATATTGAAACTCATCTCCAATAACGACTCCTATACGTTTAGAGCAATTGTATCTTGTGAGATCAAACTATTTTCCTTATTTTTCAAAGCCAGATTAATCCATGTTAGAGGCGCACATTTTCCTATTAGACCAAATTTAAAGTCCAACCCCTATAGTATCGATTAGCGGCGTGTTTATGGGGTCTCATTTCCTCTAAACCTTGGGGCAAAGCAGCACCTATAAGAATTCTCACGTCTCCATTGCACTGCGGGCTTTATTTATTACAGGGGAATAAAAGCAGCCAACACCCACAACAAGGCCACAGCAGACCGTCTCAGATATGGCTCCAAACTGGACTTTGGACTACATGCGCAAAGCAATAATGTGTTCAAATAACATGGATGGCGACGTGCATAGAGTTGAGTGAATGAGACAAAAAAATCAAGTGATTTTCTGCTTCTGGAAAATGAATGGGAAACGTAATCATATTCCAAGCAACGTGAAAAGATTAACAATAGTTATCTTATATGAGCAAAGTGGGACATGTCTTGCTAATTCAATGTTTGTCCATAATGTAACAATTACGCGCGAGGTTTATGTGTAATTGTCATTTCACGATGTGGCACGTATTTGAGGTCAGATTTCATCGAATAAGCACGTCCAAACGCACGGATATGGAGTCATGCAATTAGCCTCCAACAGCGAAGGAAACGGAGAATTGTCACAAACTGTTTCCTAATGCATTTAAAGAATGTAATGTTGCACACGTGAATCCGAAATTGAATGTATTTGTGGTGGTTATAGGGTTTTCACTTATTTTCTGGAGGTGAGACGACATGGAGACTATTACACTGCATGTTTTTGAATTGATTAGCTTTTATTATGAGACATATCCAACAAAAAGCAGCACAAACAGACAAAACACAACGCCGTGAAAGGGACTCCACATTGCCAATAGCTTCTCAGGGCTGTAAACCTAAATCAGGGTGTGTTTCGAAGCACTTTTTACCGCAGGGGCTATTGACTTCTTTTGCCTGGGTAGATAACAGCCTGTCTGGCGCATCTCAATATAGCCATAAAGCCCATCCTCCCTCTCTTTGTCTGGCCCCGCTATTGCGCAGGGGAAGCATCCGGTTTGGTTTGCACTGCCCGCGGAGGTCGCTGTTGGCACATTCAACCTTCCCCTTCCCCTCCTGCTGCAGTGGTCGTAACCGAGGCCTTGGATTGGCGTCTGCATGCGTCAATATATATCCAAGCGCGGTAGCAAAACACACATTTCCAAACGTTTACAGCTTTCACCTATTGCACGTGGTAAAATGACACCTTTGGAGGATTTCGTGTGTGTGTGTAAATATATATTTATGTGAACATCAGGGTGGGGAACACGGGAACACGTGGTCTTGCATGCAAGTCCATCCAAGATGTCTATCCACTCGCCGTGCGTAACTGGAGCAATTAAGACAGCTTCGTGTTGCAGAGATTGAGAATAGGACCCCAACAACATGAAACTACCTAAACCACACGTCAGTCAAATCCATGGACAAAGCACAAAACGCAGACACATGGATATAGCAGTATAGTGTAGTATATCTGAGACATTTTGAGCCACACGCACGTCCAAAACCTAGACAGCTCACCTGGTAATC
>OZ035838.1:16224964-16279022 GCA_964034765.1 Knipowitschia caucasica
GAGAGAGAGAGAGAGAGAGAGAGAGAGATAGAGATAGAGAGAGAGAGAGACAGACAGAGGGAGAGAGACAGAGATAGAGAGACAGAGATAGAGAGAGAGAGAGGGAGAGAGATCTTATTCTGGGGCATATACGTGTTGGGACAGGAGCTTCCTTCTGCCTGTCACAGGTGTAATAGTGTGTTATAATCTGGTTGATAGAGTTCTCTGATTTTGCAGGACTAAAGCAGATTGTACAATTGTATTTCAAGATATTGATGATTTTGTTTAATTAATCAATTCAATTCAATGATTTTTTATATTTTTTGTATAGCCCTATAACGGAACAATAACTATTTCTGAGGAATTTACAAAGCTGTTGATTCGGCGACACAGATCTGAGAATCAACCAGCTCAAACACAGGAAATGCAGTGATAAAAACACAGAGCCATTGGTCCATAAGGGGCAGAGACCAATGTCCATAAAAGTAAAAACGTCTTTGAATGCAGATTGGTTCATATATTTTAGAAGATGAAAAAAATGATGATTAAAGGAATTGGGAATGTCTGTGGTAAGTCTAAAATTGTCTCTTTTTTATCTCAAAATAAGAGCAGTGTAACAAATGCAGCTGATAGTTTAGAGAAAATTTACCAATTTGTTGTTTTGTTCCTTCACCCAGGAGTCAGGACACAAATGTACATTATACAGAATACTATATGAACCAATATTCTTGAAGTTCTGTTTTTAAAGCACACAAATGTAAATATTGTCTAAACATTTACAGCTTGTTTATTGTTGTTTGGAGCACTCTGATACTGACCTGTAGTAGAAGAAACTTTCACAACACTATATCTGACTGAGCCATGTGGGTTATTTGTATTTGTGGTTATTTTATGGTTTTCCCTCAGTTCTATGTGTTTCTGTAATTACACTTATTTATTGCTGTACATATGTGGTTTTGCTATCTGTCTTGTCTATTTATCTGTCCCCTGCTGTTCCAGTGTGTGTGTGTGTGTGTGTGTGTGTGTGTATGTGTGTGTGTGTGTGTGTGTGTGTGTGTGTGTGTGAGTGTGTTTGTGTGTGTCTGTGTATGACTAGGTGTGTGTAGCTCCTTTTGACAGACAAATAAATGCATCCACCACGACTAATAATCAAAGTACAAGAGATGATGAATTGTCTAATTATTCTCACTACTCAAACAACAGTAAAATAACTTTCAATTATTATCTTTAGAGACCGTTTCGTACTAAATTAAAAAAACAATACACACCCACGCACATGCACAAATAAACACACCTACAAACACACACACACGCACGCGCGCATACACACGCACTCACACACACGCACAGACACGCACACTCACACACACGCAGAGACACGCACACGCACACACACACAAACGCACGTATTTTCAGGTTTAAACGTGTGTGAGTGCCATTGTAAATATACATCATTTTCAATACAGAATTTGTGCGCGAGCTCTGATACGTGGGAGTATTGTCTGCACGTCACATATTTGCTGGGACACGTCTCAGTCTTCACGTAACCGACTCTGCACCAAATGCACGTATAAAACCGCTTAACTCTCGTAAAACAGAACCAGCGCAAATCCCGCTTTCCTATTAAAACATGGCACTCCGTGTGGCTTAAAGAGATGAAAGATGAGTCTAAAGTAAACTTGAAAAGGCTCAGATCATATCTCCGACAGCACAACAGCGCCATTATAATGAGGCGCCATAAAAGTCTCGGAAACGCGGATCATTTAGGAACAATGGCTCAGTCTTTGTACTGCAGTGCTTTGGCGCTTTGAGCAAAGCGGAACTGGGTTGGAATAAGGTAAAGCTTTGGGGATGGTGCCAAGAGGCGTTTTTTGAAAAATAATAATATTTTTGATGAGTTGGAGTGACCTGAATACGACCATATATTGTTGACTTGGCAGTTTTTATTTTATTTTAGAATAACCTTGTTCTTATATGATTATTAATGGCATCATCGTGAATTTGTTTACTTAAACTATAATATATATTTTCCCCAATTATAGAAAATTCGTCCGTGTTTGAAGTCATGTAAAACTCATGATGCTTTTCTTGCAGTGCGAAGAACAATTTCACACTTTTTACTCGCGGTGAAACTGCATTTGCGTTCTTCAAAAGTCTATGCAGAATAATGGAATAATATGGAGCAGGATGGATCCATCCACGTTGTTACTTGTCCAGTGCAGCTTCTGATGAGAATACATTTGCGTAAATATTCTGTGAAAGTGCGTAAGGACGTGCATGATATGGCGTGATTACTGTGAATATTTTTAAGGATTGTGTTACACCTTATACGTTTACTGCATATTGAACATTCTTATATATGGTTATATGATTGCTATCCAATAATACTATGTTACATACAATTCAAACAGTATTATTGTACAATTAAACATTTTTATGCTACATATTCATACATGTTTTGTTATTCTTAATAAACCCTTGTATTAATAAAATTTTAGTTAATTTTGCAGTCATATCAACTCAATGAGAATACGTTTGAAATCTTAATAACTTTAAAATGTTTACTAGTACAATTCATTATATATTTTTGAATTATATTGTTCCAAAGTTGTACTATTAGAGCCATATGCGTCTGTTGCTATGATTCTTTTGCAGAAAATGAGCGTTTATTTCCGATTGTGTGCAGCTCTTTGCACATATATCATGTGGACTCAATAGTGACAAAATCCACATTAGAATCCAGCATAGCAAAGTGACGCAGCTCCGTGCGAGAGAGAACCATGACCTAAGAATACCCACAGAGCTCCCATTACGCAGGAGCAAGTCCAACGCCAACAAACTACAGCTAATGCCACAAAACAAGGACACGTACAGTCTAAGATGCCAAAGTCACTGCTGTCAAGGTAAAGTGTCTACGCGACAAGGTTTATCTCATTAACCCGCACGTAAATGCTTGTGTATGGCTCTAAATGGCAATGGGGGTCGTGTGCGCGTGCGTGCCACCATGGCCTGGTCACGCTCATGGTGCAGGGCCACACCTACCACCGCCATAGGGGACAAAAGGGCATGCCCACTCCGACGTCTACATGTGTGGCTCATATTATTAGACGTGTTTCGTAGGCGACAGTGTAGCGAGCCTCATGCGCGTCTCTAGGACACGTTATTACAGTAATTGAAGTATTGTGTAGTTATGGCATATATATTGTTAAAGGATTCATGCACAGATCAGTTCAAGTGACTCAAATGATAAAGACAGCCAAATACTGTGTCTACTTTTCTGCGTTTTACGTAAGATACAGATTTGGACATTTTGGGGGAGTTTAAAGTTGGCTCAGGACGCTGCACAATGGCGAATGGTCACTTTAAAGCTGGGGTACCTAACTTTCAAACCACATACCATGTAATACAATCGCTGTAACTATAAATATGGCTATATGACAGTTTTGTACCACCACGTTCATGCATATTTGTCCTATTTGTCCCATCTTAAGATCAGCGATCTTGGACCACCCTCACTTAGTCAGCAATAGTGACTCACAGGGATCTTTTTTTTATACGTCTGTGCAAAATAACACATTTTCTAAATGGATGTAGACAAGAAGTTGTCCAATGTATAGTTTTACAAGATTCTTTCTATATTCGGTTGGAGCATGTATTATTTATGAATGAAACAACTTAGGTAACCCAGCTTTTAATGATAGTATGAATCCACACACTCTAACTGGACATGTTTCAAACCTCCACATGAATAGTGCTACCCCTTGTACACTCTGTAGACAGCTGTGTGTGTGTGTATGTGTGTGTTTGAGAGGCACTGATCCAGCAGCGTCCTCCTCACGTGCGCGTCATACCTTTACTGGAGTTGGCTGAGGCGTCCTTGTCCTGCTCCTCTGCGTCCTCAGCTGAAGACTCCTCTCCGTCCGTAGACCCACGAGGCTCTGCGCTCACGTGAGGATCCGCGCTCCCTGGACTCTGCTCGTCCACAGTCTCTGGAGGAGCGCTGGAAGACAGGGGAGCGGCGTGGTAGGACGCGGTGGGAGCGGCTGCGTGAGGGCTGTAGAGTGCGTGTGAAGGGCTCGGCTGGGGTGGCTGGGGCTGGGGGCTGCTGTAAAGTTTATGAGCGTGTGCGTGCGTCTGAGACAAGCGGAAGTAGCCCGGCACTGGCACCGAGCCCCTGCCTTCTCTGCCGCCTCCACAAGTGTCGCTGAGTGCGCAGGCGGACGACGTGAGGCGAGAGTACGTGAGGTCTTCTGCCGTGGACGCGGTGGGACACGGCGGCTGCTCGTACAGACAATAGCCGCTCTCCTCTTTAATGTTCTGGGGAAACGAGCACGCAGGAGCCGCCGTGTCTGCTGCGTCCACGCGACACGACCTGCGCGCGTCCATGTACACGTCCACGCTGGAGACGTACGCAGGGCCCGGCTCGCTCCTCTTCGTACCTGCAGGGAAGTATCCATAGTGCTGGAGTCCATAGGGCATGTCAGGCGCGCCGCTGTAGTGCACTGCGGATGCTGAGTCCGCGCGGCCGCTGATCAAAGAGTCCACCAGGAACGCGCTCCCGGTCGCGCTCTCCGGACAAGACATTATTGTAGCGGGTTTGGGCCAAGGCACAAAGTAGCCCTTTCTGGCTGACATTTCTAGTGCAAAACATGCTGGATGTGATCACAAGAGCCCCCCCTCCCCTCCTCTGTCTGCGAGCCGCACTGGGCCAATGGGAGGGCTTGAACTGCGCTAAGTCCCGCCCACTGTGAGGCTATACGTAGAGACATCCATCATGGAGCTGAGCAAAGAGAAGACAACACAGATTTCAGAGAGGCTCAATGGAGCGGGCGCCTCACAACCATGGACCTGACTGTCACGAGAGCGGGACAGGACTATAGCACAAGGACAGGACTAGCATAGGGACAGGACTCTATCCAGGGGCAGGACTAGCATAGGGACAGGCCTCGAGCAAAGGGATAAGGACTTCACAGGGACAGGGACCTGAGATATTGATTATCCATTTATCAGCTCATCAGCGGCAAAGGCAAAAAAAAGAACGATCATGTATCCATAGATTAAAGTGCACTCACAAGACTTGCCATGCAAACACAACTTTAGGAATAGAATTACTTAACTATTTGGCAATTTATAATATGTATTGAAGATACCACTAAATTGAAAGATTGACCTGGCTTGAATGACAATGTAAAGGTGAAACTAATTGCAGAATTTCTTCATTGCGTCTGTTCTTTGCAGTTTTCCCAAAGCATCATAGGAATAATAATCATAGTTGACCGATGAATGGATCGATCGACTAAAAACAGGATTTCCAGACAAGCTCCAAGAGTATTAAATTAGCAGAATCTGAAAATACAGTTGGACTTGGACAGTGTCTTGTACATCTCCAAAAGTACTTCTATAACATTTCACCAAACCATGACCATCACAAAAGCAATCCTCATGCAAACACCATGCAGCAGACGCGTGGGTTGTGCTTATATTAACGTCACGTAGAGCCAAATCTCAAATATTCATGGGACTCACAATAAAAATGCAGTTGAACGAGAATTAACGTAGTAAAGCACGCGCGTTTTATTATCGGATTGTGTCTAAATGCGGTGCGTAAAAAGCGAAAATGAGAATAGCCCCATTTCCTCATTATGCCATCCTGTTGTGCATGGCCCGCAGCGCACACAATCCAAGTTTAAACTGCGGCAACAAAGGCATAAAGTCTCAAAGCAGGGCCGTCATAAAGCGTTTGAACCGGGGCCATATAGTGCGCCTTTGGCTAATGACCGGCCCCTGCGCGTAAATGGCACATCCAGAGCCATCAGCGCGCGGAGGTGTTAGGACCAAAGCCAGGGCCTGATGGACTGGATTTACCTGGGATTGGGACAATATACTGGTTTATGACGAGGGCTCAGCGGTGTGTGTGTGTGTGTGTGTGTGTGTGTGTGTGTGTGTTGTGTGTGTGTGTGTGTTGTGTGTGTGTTGTGTGTGTATGCGTAAAACGGTGTATGATGGATATGAAGAAAGATGTCTAATAGTCAAATATATGAAATTATCTTTTTCAAATTGTGCTGTGAATTTAATAGTTTAATTTAAAAGCCGAAATATCATTTTCAGAGCGTTTCATAACCTGATCTCATAACCCGGTTAATTAAAATGCGTCATGTAGTCTTTATTGGAGGCAGTAAGAGTTTTTTATTATTATTATTATTATTATTACTACCACTACTACTATTACTTCTACTATACTAACTAACTAACTAAAAATAACAATATTAATACTCGTGTTTTTATTGTGTAATTTGATCATATATATATATATATATATATGATCAACGAGTATATATATATATATATATGCAGGCCTATGTGTTTATTTTTGTGATGTATTAAATAGCAAAATAATATGAATTGCCTGATGTGATTTAATAGAATTTTGAAATAGACACGTCACTTAAAAATAAATCTGCATTTGCGGAAGGGTGCCTTAAGAAAGCATTCACGGAATTATATAGAATTGTTTGTGAATTTTACAGTTTTTTAACAAGATGTTTAAAAAAAATCACAGAAGGTTTATTGATGTATTAAAATGTGTAAAACAAGACCCCGCTAATAAAGTTTAATTAAAGCCAGGACACGTCAGTGCGCAGGGAGCACGACTGAGCGGAGTTAAGGGTTTCAGAAATATACAAAAGCTGTGATTATTATGAACGGAAGAGCAAATATTAATCCAGACAGTTGAAAGCAATAAACTAAATGAATGATTAAGGCCGAGACGGTGTAAAACAGAACTGACTTTTGCTCTCATCTTCTGAATGAAAAACAATTGTGTAATATTGCACTGTTGTAACTCAGTCTGGAGTATCCAGCGCCACGCTTCCGTTCTGCAGTCTCAGTTTACGTCGATATGGCACGTAGAAGTAGTCATGTTACTTTAAAGGAGAAGAAGAGAACATCGGACATTTTAAATAACATTAACATAACAGAAGAGAGAGGGTTATATTTATTTCTTATAGTGATTTGTTGTGACTCACATGGCAATAAGAAGAATTCTGATTCTGACATACACTTACATAAACAAATATACAAACAGCACATGCAACACAGGCCAGGCACAGGCAGAGAGACAGCAGTGTTAATTAGTGTTCGGGGGAAACATATAGCTGTATGAGTAAATAGACACTAATACATATTAATATACATTGCAGCAACATGAGAGTTGCATTATATGTTTCTGGAAAAGGTAAAAACATCATTGATGTTATTTCACATATATAAGTATAAGTATGCCCACACAAGAGGCTTGCTATTTTTTGATCAGTTTTACAATTTCAAAGAAAATTGCAACTCAAAATTACAACATTAACATCACATTGATAGATTTTCAATGATTATTTCACAAATTCCCTCAAACACTGCTAAATATAGCAGTGAAACATGAAAGAACATGAAAAGAACAATGTTACAATGTTCCTCCTCACAAAACGTACAGTTCTTTGAGCTTATTCTGGCACAAACAGCTCCACCCAATGCTTTTCATTTTTATGCAATGACGAATCCTCATTCTATGACGTCATAGCAACTGTGAAAACAAAACATGCTATTTTTCCAATCAAATGATGCTTTTTCCAACCGCAGAGCTTCATGTTGTACCATGTCAGATTTCCATCTAAATAATAGCACAATACAATGATCCACTTGCGCCACTAGATGGAAGTGTTCATCAAACCAATTATCACATTTCCTTCAAAACTCTTCCACATAAAACATGAAAGTGAACATAGTCATTATCGTGTCTTCCAGAACAAAATGAACATAAGCATCATCGCTGTAGTTAAGACAATTGCATTCCCACTTCCCCAAACACGGCACAAACAGCCCTCCCCTTTCTTCTTCTCTCTGGATCTCCAATTTGGTGCAATAAGCAACACAATAAACTTCCCCTCATGGCTGCGTGTCCTTGGCCATGTGCGCTCAGGGTCTGCTGCGTAATGTGCGCCAGCTTTGCCATTACCAGGCCCAGGTGTCCTTCACCCCCCCCCCCCCCTCTCCTCTGTGCTCCCCTCATACCAGAGTCCTTTTAGTGCATTAGCTTCTGACAGCGCGAACTTGTACTTTGGGGTTAAATATGGCAAAACGCGCGGACGGTTCGGTGGGCTGGCGGACGTTTGTCAATCGCTTTGGCTCCGAAACAACATCTTTCACGTGGATTAAGCTCACATAAGTGCATGTACAGGAGATTTATGTGAACACGAATGCTGTAAGTTACAGTAAGAGAAGTGGAGTGTAATACGAAAAACGTGTGTGTGTCTTAAAGGGGGCATGTATGATCTGAAACGGACTTTTATGAGCGTTGCTACGTTGGTGAACTTTTGGCGTTAGCTAAGCCCAATAGTTTCATATCCATTGATTCTCGCTTGTTGGAGCTAGTAACGTAATCTTCTGCGCTTTGAAAAATGTCTGTTTTCACTCACCACCTACCTATCCCCGCCCATTTATCTCTACTTCATTGTTACTAAAAATCTGTCTGCTGTTTAACGTCTATCTGACTCTAGAGGATTAAGATTGGGTATATTTTGTTCATTGTCTGTACGCAACTATTCTCAGTCTCTCCGAATCGCTCTGTGCTCTGCCCCTTTATGTGACGTCAGAGAAAAACGTGGTCACATGACATCAAAGGCCTGACAAGCGTCACTCAGACCATGTATTGAGGTAGCAATCTGCTTTTTTGTTTATTTCAGCAAAAATGCTAGTGAATCATCCAGGTTCTGATTCAGAATAGACTTTACTGTTGCGTGTACATGTGCACTTTTTAAGATTTTGATCCATGCCTCATCTATTTTTACTTTCAGAACTTGATTGCACCATATAGAGCCAAAGTGAATTCCTAGTTTGTGACTTCCTTTTACAGAGCAGGCAATAAAATAATTCTGATTCTGATCTATACGATTAGGCGACGTAACCAATGTCATTCAGCACAAGTGACTGCGAGGGCAAGCAGAATACACGGTACACAGGTGTGAAAAATGAAATAATAAGTTTAACCAACAGGACTTGCTTTGAACAGAAAAACCTTCACGTGATAGAATTTAACAGCCCTAATATTAGCACAACACGTCTCCTTTAAATCACATTGAATTTACTTTTTTTTGTTTTGTTCCAACGGTAGAGGTATGCTACATTATGACGAACACAGAACAAAACATTTTCCAACATGTATATTTATACTTTGCAGTGTCAATGTTTGACGCTTTGGGCTGGGTGAGTGCGCTCCTGTGCTTTTTCACATTACTGTCTGAATAATCTGTTCTAAAGTTGTGACAAAGGCCAATAATACATGGACGAAACTGTTTTGAGAGCGAGGAACTCTCATGAAAGCTAAATGGATTTTGTTACGTATTGAATGTTTGTTATTTGAAATACCCCCGCTTTAACCACATTCTAAGTTACACGGAGCTTCAAAGTGCCCTCGGTGTGGCCAGTGGGACACTTGAGCCACAGAGGAAACTGAATAGGCCAATTCATTACGAGAGCTTTTGGCACCGCGGCCTATCGATATCTGCAGCGCGTTATTAATTGACGCTATTAAAGGCTCGTTACGCACCACGCACGGATAACTCTGGACGCTCGGCTTTGATCAGGCCCCGCGTAACACCGATCGTCCCCGAGTGCACTTATACGGACAATAATGCAGGCTTTTATTACAGCTGGCGGAAGCGTTTATTTTTCACCAGAGACAAAGGAGGCGCGTTCGTGTGTGTGAGATAAGGCGAGTGGAGCTGCGTGAAGGCCACACACGGCTCGGGTATAGAGTATAGAGTAGAGCGAGATTTTAAAGCAGAAATTGTGCATTAAACAGAGCTAGTGTTGGTTTCATTTTGCGCATTTGGACACAGCAGTTCACGCGCGTTCTCTGTGAAGTTGTATTAAGGGAGATTTGGGTCGTGACTGAGAAAGAATGAGGGAATATGTCTTTGCAAAGTTGTTGAGGTGGCTTCAAAATGATCTGCCATAACACCATTTTACCCATACATTTCAAGAAACATAAAATTGATATTCCTATGTGGTAACGTGTGCATAATACACACACACACACACACACACATATATTGTACACTTTCAAATGCAATCAGAAATTCATCCATTTTAAATCAAGGGAGAGATTTAACTTGTCAATTTGTGAAATCAGTATTAGATATTTTTGCTTTAAGTTTCTAGTAATATAATTAAGAAGAAGAAATCCTTTATTCGTCCCACAGTGCATGAGAAATGTCAGTGTTGCATCACCAGTTGCAGCGTACAAGATAAATGAACACTATAACCCTAAAATTAAACACAAATTTAATAAAATCTCTAACTTTAGCATGATCACTTGCTCTAAATCTAGTAATTTAACTGAAAACAGTGTTGAGTTGTATGCACTGAATTGGCAGATGTTGTAGAAATATATAGAGTAACTCAGACCAGCCATAAACGTGCTTGAACAGGACCAGACTAAGTCATTGTCTAAGGACCAATGACAAGTGAGAACAGAGCCTCCGAAGCCCAATAGCCCCGGAAAAGCCTGTAGTGACAAACCTGAGGGGAGAACACATCTTACTTTTAACAGCTCTAGATCTAAAATGTTTTGTGAATTTTGTCCCAAGTTTCACCATTGTCACATGCAATTAGTTCAAGGATAATTTATTGCATTCATAAGAAAATACAGATGCAACTTCAACCAAATTATACGAGAGCTGTAATAATCTTTTGTGGGATTTTGTGACACTCACTGCTTTGTCTGGCTTTGGCTACATTTTACGCACGATAAGCGACAAAGCCCATCTGTGTCTGCATTTGCATTAGTCAAACGTTGTGTTCTCAACTGTGTTCATACATAATACATTGCTCTGCATGCTGAACGAGCCGTGCGTAAAAGAAAACATGGAAATAGCCGAACAGAGTAACGCGAGAAAGCCGCAAAGGCACAGGTTGTTCTCAGCAAGAGGATTGTAATTTCGCTTTTGTTTTTTTGTTTTTGTTTTTTTCAAATAGGGCAGGCGTCTATCTACTACTATTACTATATGTTAACTTTATTTATGGATGGATGCCTTTCTACTGCAGTGGGCAACTTAATTTCTCTTAGGGGGATCTATATCGATATCTATCTATCTATCTATCTATCTTTCTGTTAGCTTTAACGTATACCATTTTTAAAACTAAAACTAAAATTTCCATTAACATAAGCACACACATACGCACCTTCAAAATTTGACTATTATAACCACACATTTGTACTATTCTTGCACATATTTAACCAGTTTCCAAACATGAGGGCGTCATTTAGCACTTTTGTATTTTTGGTGCATCTTTCCCCGCTCTTTTAACACTCAGGACACGTACGCTCTTCCCCTCTGCGTCAAAATGGAGACACCGGGGCGCAGACAAAGACTATACAGACACGCTTAAAGCCGCATTAGCACGTGATCCGGCCCCAGAATCGTTAAAGCTGCTTGTCTGACCGAGAGAGAACCAGTGGCTTTGACTTGAGAGGCAGGATTCCACACAGATGTCCAGGTACCAGCTAAAAGGCTCTGTACTTGAGCCAGTAAAAAAAAACCGGCTCAGCAGAAATGAGTAGCACATGCAACAGGGGAAGGAGCCACATGTGCTGCCTTATTAGGGGCCCCCTCCTCTCGCTGGGACGCTTTATACACGCGCGTATGCACAGAGGAGCGAAAGGCGAATGCGTGCGTAAAGGCTGGAGACATATAAGAAGCAAAGGTTGGAGAGAGGTGGCTTGATTTACCTGCACGCTCTGTGGGTTCACTTCAGACGAATCCACGGCTTTGACATTGGTCCCAACAGCGCCGCCTTGTGGTAGAACAACTAAAAGACAGTCACCTCGCCTTGGTTTTGTTGCCAAACCGTGTGTGAAATGAACGAAGGAGACAGAGAGAGACAACGTCGGCTGTATGCGTCCTCTCGCACTGTCGCTGCTGCTGCTTGGAAACACTAGTTAATAACCTTGGGTCTGAGACGGTTTATTGCACCGCACTCCAATTGTACAAATGCTCCAGACTCTCCAGACAGCTTTTATGGCCCGGTTGCCTTGGTGACGGGGAGGATGTCCCGCAATTAGGGACGGAATTCCAGCGCGCAGTAAAAGGATGCGCAGCGCAAGGCCAAAGAGAAGCAACCATAAACTTCAGCCACTCTGCCGCGTTTATGGCCCTTTTGACTGTCATAGATGAACGCCAATGCGCTGTGGCTAGCCCCCATAAACGCAGGCAGAGCAGCAGCAAACATGGCGACCCCCAGAGCTGCTGTTGTGTGACTGGCTTCAGAATGTATAGTGGCATGTGGGAGATTTCAGGAACTGGAGATTTGCCTCGCGTTTAAATGAGCGTTGTTTACCAGTATCCATCTGGGACAATAAAAATATCTGGAATGAACTGACAGCAGCATTCAAAACCACAATATCTTCTCAAGCAAATCACATAATGGGTGGTAGTCTTTCCAAAAATCACTGCGACATGTTGGGGCTTGTGTGGCGGTGGAACAGCAGTAAAAGCACAAAGTATACGACAAAGGCCTAGTTTGAAACAACTTTTCAAACAAACAAAATAGAAGTAAACGAATAGTATCTATGTTATTAATGTTGGTGAATAGATTTGTTCACTAATTTGTTTTGATGTGCTGACAAATCCATTGTAACGTATGTCATAATTAAGTTTCTTTCTGTCTGGGAGAAAAAAACAATAAAAATGTCAATGTTACGTCTCAATGATCCGCCTGTGGTTATGACAATCTGTGACTTTCGAATGAGGAACGTTTTTGAGCTTTTACACAACAGCTTCGCACCTCTGTGACACAGAATCTAAATCCAGAAAGTATTATTCTAACACAGAAAGTAGACTACCATCAGAAAACATTTGCGTAAAATAGCGCACAACACTTTTTGCAAATTGTAAGTCAAATGAAGCCAGTCCATAACCACTCATACATGTTTATTGTGTGATTTTATTTGTAAATATATGGTACAAGATCATAATCCGGACAAAACAGAGCCGCTGGGTTGAAACGCGTGGCCCTGAGCGGCTTGGGGAGACGACAATGTCCTTTTTTATGGATAGATTTTACGCACGGGATTAAGCCCCGTATCCTGTGTGGCCATGTGCGTGTGTGGTTGTGTGTTGGGCCTGTTTTATCATGGCTGGGGCGCTTGTCCATGATTCTCCAACTTTGGAATTGGTTTGTTTTGACAGGATGACAGTAAAGGAGTGGTTACTAAATAAATAAGCCATAGACACAACTAGTTTATACGCGGTGCATTCTAGTCTGCACTGCAAAACAACAGTATGATGAGGTAATAGTGAAATGTATTTAGTGATTTGAATAGATTTACATCATAGTCGGCCAAATGATATGCCAAATAGAACAAGATACGTATTCAATCAACACACATTGTTTTTTGATTTAAGTGCAAACAGCTAAAGTTTTGGTTTACTCGTTAGCGCCCAATTCTAATTTGAATTCTTGAACTCATCTCTCTGTTTTTTGCGCAGTGTAAATGGACATTTGGTCACACCACTTTGTCCCATGTAGCCATCATACGTTGTGTCATGTCGTGATTACAAAAAAAGAAACACCTTTGCCATGAAGTCCGTATACAAAGGCAAATGTCCACGTTACGTATACAGCTCAAAGCCGCTCCATGTCTGCGCCTCGTTTGGGACGTCCCAGCGTGGACAGTGTGCGTAAGTCCACGGTGCTTCAGTCATTTCCCGTTACGCGTATTTGTCCTTCGTTCCAAACTGTCCGAGAACTTGGAACGAGCCGCTTGCCTAACACCGCTGCTGCTCAAGGGGTGAAAGCAAAAAGGTGGAACACGAAGAGTTCACTACAAAAACATGTATTTCTGGGTCATTTAAATCGACTTGAATTCAGGATGTTCTCATTAATTTAGACGTGATTTACCAATTCAGATATTTTGAAGGTAAGTGAATCTATAATAGCACGTTTTAAGGTGGGGATTGCAGATAAAGTCCTGTAAATATGTTACATTTAAGCAACAATTCTCATAAAACTGAAATTATATATAAAAAAGGGCATTCCAATTTTAAAGACCTTCTCGATGCAATAAATATATTCAATTTGTTGTTTTAAAATGATACCCACTACAGCAACATTCACTTCTGGAATGTTTGCGGATTTTAAAACAAATTGATTGGATTTTGACAATTAATTGAATTACTTTTCTCTCCGAGCGTTTCCAGTTCTGCGTTAGGTTTCTCTGTATTATATAGTATTGCAGGTCTATGGGTCTTTTATTCAAACGTAGCAGATGCAAATAGTAAATGATAGAAAATAGATTGACAGATTGAAAAACTCTTATCAAAATGCTGTATGAAAAAGGTCTGGTTACAGAATCACCCTTTTACGCAAATGTGAAACCGGTATTACGCTATTGTGTCTTGAGGAATTTGTGCGCCTCTAAAAAAGGAAAAAGAAGAAGTAATGATTTGGACCTGTTTTAAAACACATGTGATTGTTTGTGCAACTTCATCTGGAATAATTAAAACAATGCATCTCAATCTCTGTCAGAAAACTTAGATATTTGCTTATTTGCGCAGCGTTAATTGATGACTTTATGTTAGAATACTTTTATGCAAAACAACAGAATAGCTCTTTGTTTGCAATAGATGTAGGGGTGGCCAGGATATGTGGGAAACAACTGGAAATGTTTAAGACCGACATATCAACGAGTTGTATTCAGAAAAAACATCTTATTATTCGCTGAATTCAAGTCCTGTTTAAATTCACAGAAATGCCTTTTTGCAGTGGGCTGTGTATTAGAGCAACGGGTTGGAGGTGTAGTACTGTAGCCTGTCCCTGTTCAGCTTCTTCTCCTTCATGCGCCGGTTCTGGAACCAGATCTTGACCTGTCTGTCGGTCAGACTGAGCATGCGCGACAGCTGCAGCCGCTTCTCCTTGTTTATGTACACGCTGAAGAAGAACTCTCGTTCAAGTTCTCGGATCTGGTATTTGGAATAAGGACACCTCTTCTTTCGCGTCCTCTGCCCGCCTGCGTGAGAAAGAGACATGAGTTATTTCGTACAGTCACAAAGATATGGAAGAGTGTGTAATATGTGAGAGCGTGTGTGAGCTGGGCCTTTACAAACAAGATCAAATCTGTGACCCATGGCATTTTCCACCTTTTGTTTGCACTAAAACAAGACGACTAATCTACAGAACTAATTTCTAAGTTCATTAACTTTGTGTCTCAACAAGAGGAAACGTGTCTGCGTCTGCTTCATCCAACCCCTTTTCAAAACTTGTATGTACTAAAGTATTTAATGTTTGTAGATGTTGTGAAATAAACAACATGATTACTTTGATTGATAGTTTGATAAAGCGTGTTGTTCTTATTGAAGTCCATTCACTTTGTGTAGTTTTTGTTCATAAATAATGGGTTGTGTTTATGTGTAAAGTCAAATCAAACCAAGATCATCAATTTTTGTGTGAAGTGGGTTATTATTCCGTCAGATAGTCACCATCACCATTTTAACTGATTAGATATTGTGTCTTAATGTAATGTTGCTTTAACAATTATATGAGAGATGTGGGTGACATTGATACTTTTTCAGTCCAGTCCATTCAAAGCCCTTGATTCTGCACATTTTAAGAACTCATGTGTAGCTTTTTTTTGTAGTCGTTTTCGCACAGCGGAGAGCAAACCCATACTAGCTCTTGTCAATGAGCCGTGACCGCGCGCTGCATATAAAAAGATTGACGCGCTGTGGAAGTGCCATACGCGCGCATTACGCACGGGCGGATTTCCGAACGCATCAATAACACACACACACACACAAACACGCACAGGAACACACACACACACACACACACACATATCACATTACAATGGCCAGGTTATAAGCAGCGTATCCGTGTAGTTCCGCTACGTGATCACTCACTTTGAATTCGATACCAAAATATGCGTAAAAAAATATTTGGAGGTAGTTGTAGGATTTCCATTGTACGTGACATGCACGAAATTGGCGATAGTATTTAGTGTCTAATATGTCTAAAATGTCTAATGTTTCTAATGGTAAACAATACAATTCACATGAGCAGAACAAATAGTGTGGGAACTTCCATACTGAAAAATAATAATAATAATAATAATAATAATAATATAATATATATATATATATATTATATATATATATATATATATATATACAAACAAATTATATATATATATATATATATATAATTTGTTTGTGTCCACAATGACATTACACTCGATTCTAATTCATTAGAGCTATTGTTCATTTATCTTCTCATCCATATCCTCTTTCCTGCTGTTCTGCCATGCAACACTGACATTTCCCTACTGTGCAGGGATGAACAAAAGTTATCTTATTTTAATTTGTTGTTGCATTAATTTGATAAAAACATGTATATTTGACGTCATCCATCAACACAGACAGTCAGAAAAGTATAAAATCCCATTGTATTGTAGTATTGAGATAGCGTTACAATACTAAACTTGGCTTATGACCCAGAGTGCATGTAAACAAAGCCCATAGAAGGCCATCTGATATCAGCGCTGTTAAAGATTACATTAAGATAAGATTTGTAACTAGGAGACCTATTGTCTAACACTATTTCAACAGTGCAGTGATATTGAGTACGTCTTGACAGTTAAATTACACACGCAAATAAAACGTTTACATTTACCCACACAGCGTTTTCTGACCAAACTCGCCTCTATATAGGTCGACATTAATAATAGCACTTGCCTGTCTTTTGGAATTAACGTGGGATTGTTCCTTTACACAGCATTTGATTATAAGCAAATAAGCAGTTTTGGTAATGGACATAATGGCTGTTCTTTGGCAGAGAATTACGCATGGAAATAAAAGCATTGTATTTATCCACACACACAGGGCTTTCTCATTCTACAATCAAGACAAAGGCAAATCTCCATGAACAAATAGCTGCCTTGCTCACAATCGTTCATGATAGTGTAAGACTGCGTTTGAATATAGTTAAGCAAACAATATTAACAGACTTTTACGCACAGAGACTATGCCCAGTAAAACCTTTAGAACCTTGGTTTGGCACAATAGACCTCATTACATGTAACTATACTTCCCCCGTGTGACAAGTACGTTATAAAGAACTGAATGGACACACGTATAAATATATAAGACCGAACTGACAGAAGGAGAGAGGAGTCAAATGATCCATTTCACGGCCAATTTCAACTGCAAACACGTGATGCGCTCGCTTAATAACAAACTTTTGTTGGGGGGCGCACTGCAAAAGTTAAAACGACACACACTGTTTTGTTGATTTGACTTGTGGAATGATCTGGAACTGTAGCAAGACCTGAGACCAATTATTAACCAATATACCATTGGAAAACATGCAATAAGAAGAAATATTTATAAATGAGCGTATGTTGCTAAAATTATGAATCTTCTTGACTGAAGTCCAAAAACAAGGATGACATGGGACTTGTAAGGACATTGGTGAATTAACCAGTGATTATTATGTGTTTAATTTATCTGCTTCTTTATGTTCCAAATCCCTAATCTGGTGTTATCAATATGTCATGTCCCCTCGATGCGACTGCTGTTGTTATTTTGAGCTATACACAAGAAAATTGATTTGATCCAAGACAACTCAGACTTCACCTCACCTATACATGGACATTGTTGGGTTTTTTTTTTTTGCAGTGCCATGGGGGGTTACACCGCGCGGGCCCTCTATAAACCTTATACGCTTATAAAACAGCATATAAAAATTTTAACAGCAACGCGCGCGCCACGGCAAAACTTTCTGCTGTGAGGGCGAGGGCGCAGTCTTGCAGGATATATGTATACGTACTGCTGGAGCTCGACTTCTCCTCCGCGTTCGTGCCCGTGGACAGGTCCGGGCTGCTGCTATCCCCTCGCGGGTCCTTGTGCTCTGAGCCCGGGTTATCCTCGCTTTCTGGGGCCGTGGTGGTGCTGCCGCTGCTTTTGCCTTTATCCCCTGAGAAGTCCCCCGCGTTCGAGCCGGTCGTGTTGGAGCTGCTATTGTTGTTGTTGCTCGCGCTGTTGTCGTAGGCAGTCTCGTAAAACTGATCGAAAGCCTGTGGTAGGACTCCATTTCTCCCCACTCCTCCGTAGAAGTTGCCCTGGTTGTGGTACGCAGCCGTGAGAGGCGAGTTTTTCCCAAACACGTCGGTCACCACGGCGGATTGCGACGCAGAGAGGCAGTCCCTGTGCGCCTCCTCCCCGTGTGGATAGCCGTGTGGCAGGTTGGCTCTGCTGTGATGGTGGTGGTGGTGGCCGTGGTGGTGGTGTGCGTGGGGCCATTTCGCAGACGCGTCGATGGCGCTGGAGAAGTCTCTGAACGTCACCTCTCGCACCGGCTGCACTTGTGGGAGATTGGACGAGTACGAGTAGGTCACCGGGCGTGCGGAGCTGCTCTGGGACAGAAAGGAGGGCAGCGCCGCGGAGAAGTCGTAGTACGTGCAACTGGGGAGGTACATATTGGAACCGACTGGAACTCGCTCGTCGAAATCCATCATCATCGTGCGGGTGCGACGCATGCAAGCCCGGGGAATGGGGGGTGGGGGGTAGTTCACATTCCGGCCCCGCTGCTCGTGGCTCTGTCTGTGGGCTGCTTGGCTTTCACGCTGGGGCGAGCGCATGCACAGAGCAGCACAGGTTTGGTATAGACGTAAAGCTGACGTGGAGGGCCATCTCTCCATCCACTACCGCGGAGGCGAGGCGAGGCGCGCGTCACGTGACCAAGCGCTCCAGAAATTGACAGATTTTCATACAGAGAAGGAGTGTGAGAGTGTGTGCGTGCATGCGTGTATGAGTGTGCGTATGAGTGTGTGCGTGTATGTTTTTGTGTGTGTATGTGCGTGTGTCTGTGTGCGTGTTTAAGAATGGTTAGGTGTAATTTGCCACTGGTGCTTTGTTCACTGCAAAAAACAATGTCCAGATGTGTAGAATTCACTTAAATAGCTCATTATCTGTGAGTGTAGCTAGACTTTCTTTTATATGTTCACCAATCTAAGACACGCCGTTGTCTTTTTTTCTTAAATTATGTATTTGTTTTCAGATGTATAAAACCTGTTTGACCATTTCACTTGTGGAGCCAAATTTTCTCAAATCAACACAACCTGTCGTGAAATCTTTTTCAAATTACAACCAATATATGCAAACAGCGCTTAATCCATGCCTTTTTGTCATGTAACATTCATGAAGGGCTTTGCAATGTCAGCCCCTCATATCTGTTTACTCTTGGAGACAATTTAGCTCAAAACAAGACATTATCTGCCATTCTTTCCCAATTTATCCAATAGCACACTGTGGTAGATTTCTGATTTCATGCATATTTTAATACATAGGTTCATGTACATTGTTGGATAAGAATCATTTGTGGAGTCAAGACAATATAACAATAATATGCCAGAGGCTAAGTCCTAATATCCATAATAACGAACAGTATTGTTAGTTTTCACGTCTTTCATAGTGGGAAAATTGCACAAACCATAACAATGTTGCTTATTTCCAAGTCAGTCTAATGTTTTTCGTTTTGCAGTGTATATTCGCCATGGAAATCAACTGCAAATAGACACTTGGCTGTCGCAGAAATCAGTGTTGGAGCCAAAATGTAAATAAGGTGTTGCCAAATCCTATTTGCACTGCATGCGAGTACATATACGGGCTTTTCATGCTGGATTTAACTCGAAAAATAAGCAGAACTGAACGATTTCAGTAATCTTCAAAACAACTGCTTCTATGTTTATTGAGATAGATTTAATGGGAAAACTTTAACAGCAACTTGATTGTATTTTCAATTAAACCGTTGTGCGTAATTCTGGCCCAAATGAGGTTAAGAATACACGTGGAAAAAGATTACAAAATTCAAAATAGTGGAATTTACTTTCTTTAATCACATCATATGCTTTGATTCGATGATTTATTCCTTGTGTTTCCAGAAGAGGCCCCGTGAATCCTTTCTATACATGAATTCATATGTGTATTGTTGAAGCAGGAATGACATATGAGTAAATAAAAAGTGGGTGTTTTCCTTAATGGCTGACTCGCTCCGGTGATAAGGGCAATAACGCACACAGCCATGGCCTCCCAGGACAAAAGCACGGCGGTCACATGGGCTCTGCCAGGGGAGGAAGAGCCCTGTTTATCTGCTCGTCCTGCTTTTAGAAAGGTCTGAGTCATCATCATTTGGTGCTTTACAGCGCGCAGTTTGGCTCCGCGCTGGGCATTTGGTTATCAGGGTCATGTTCAAAGTAGCGGCTTATGTTTCAACTCCAGCCACAATGGCGACTGGGCATCAGGCCCGAGACAAGATACAGGCATGCGGAGATGACCTAACCTGAACTGCAAGGACAAGGCAGGCTGTAAAAGTGGGAGAAATGTGGAAGAATTAAAGAAGTATGGGTTGGTGAGGTGTGTTGGAACCGTAGACTGTGTTGGAACGCATTGAAATGACGCATAAGCAATAATAATATACAATATTTTAATTTCCTTAACGCTGGGATCACTATATCTTTTTCAGAAATATTACATAAAAATATCCCCAATTTTTGAACAGATAGACAAATAGTACAGTGCTATGTAAGGTACATTCAGACCTTACATCCATAGACTGTGCGGGAACGCATTGAAACGACGTATACGCAAAATAATATAAAATTGTATGGTTAATACATATAAATATTTCCCTCAAGCTGGGGTACCTCACATTTTTCATAAATAATACACACATACATAAATGTTGCCAATGTCCAAACAGACAAGGAATTATCAAAATAAAATCAAAACACAACTGGCTGCTCAGCGAGATATCTTGCATGCGTCTGTTCCCTTGTGCGTCACTATTAGACGTTTTGGGTTGACAGCTGGCTGTCTGAGTGAGGCTGGGGCTCTCTGTTTCACTATTTTGTCTGAAAAATAAGATCTGAAGATGGTACAGAGGCTAGATATACATATATGTGTGAAAACTATAGTGTTGGAACCAAATTAATGTATATTACATTGTACATTTTGTTGTGTTTGAAAGTTAGGTACCCTTGCTTTAACACGGTGTTATAATTCCAGTTTATTGTTTGTATATATAACGAAGGGCATTTGGGAACTCTGTTGGTTAGAACTGAGAAAACGAGCTTTTCAATCTCAATGGGACGTTTAACTACATTTTTCAAAGTATATTCTTGCTAATTTATAAGGCAATCCTATCCATCACGGGCACTTATATAGTCAAATATTTTTGTTATGAAATAATAAAATGTATTTTAAAGAGAGTTTGCTTTGCTGGTCTGTTTTTCTTCATATTAACATTTAATAGAGCCAATAACTGGGTTTAAAAGGCGCGCCGAGCCGTTTACACTTTTACACAGGAAATTTCACCAGGTCTGGAAGCGAATATCTGACCAAATAGACTCTGCAGCTAAAGAGGAGGCTTGTCCAGTTTCTGCTGTAACATTTGGAACATCTTTGGTGTCACGATTTAGTGTCCCGAGTCATTTAGCCACATGCGTAATGGCGCGTAATACAGACAGATAATGTTGCATCAACGATATGATATGAACACCCTGGCTTTTTATTTACACATTAAATTATACATGCAAGCGCGCTCGTGTTTCTTTGCAAACATACAGCACGCGAATAGCTAATATATGTTATATGGAGTGTTTGGGGACGCATGGGGTTTGAGTTATTTGATTTGATAAACATGTCACCGCGCGCAAATTCTCTGGCTCGGCTCTTTAGTGGGCCACCGCGGAGCCACGCTGCAACTTGACTCTAATGTGCTGTGAATGAGGGCTGAGCTGAGCCGCGGGATTAAGCTCTGGAAGTGGCCCCACACCCGGCCAAGAAGCTTAGCCGCTCTCCCACGCATGAGCCTTGAGTCCGTATAAGGCACATCACATCACCCTGCCGCTCCAAGTATATAACAGTATCAAACATACCCTGCGCACTGCTTTCTCTGTGTCTCTGCACGTCTCTGAGCTCACTGTCTCTTGTCTCTTTTACGCGCTTGCTCCGCCTCTGCTTCTCTTCAAATTCTGGAGTTTTTTGGGCTGTAATTGAGCACGGAGCTGTTTGGTGGGGGAAAACACCAAAGGCAAGTCCTTGAAGCGCAGACCTATATGCCTCGTTTTATAGCCGCTATAGTGCTCGGCTGCTGGATGGCTGATGGCTGTTCCTGCTATGGGCCCTTAGAGCTTCTACCCCCCCTTTGGAAAACTCCCCACAGGCCCAGACAGACAGCACTAAAGTGTCCGTGCGTGATGCAAGACAATCGCCACCCAAGTCAAAGTCAGCAGCTGCGAGCTGAGGAGACTGCGGTGCATGTGTGGACTTTAAAATTAAGGTAAGAACCATTGAGTTTCACTTTCATTGTAATAACTGTATATGAAGTGGTTGAAAGTAAGTATATCAATGTAAATGTTGGAGATCATTGAGACATGTTTTGATTATATACTTTAACATGTATAGGCCTAAATGTCAGCATAAAGTAACACCCGCATTGAAAGACAATGCGTGCCTTGCTCAGATATAGCTTTACATTATTACCTGAAGTCTACCATGATATAATAATTGTAAGGGTCAATTTGTATCTGAAAAGGCAATCTAAAATGCACACATTGATAAAATAAACTGTCACACAAACAACAAACGAAAAAACAATTTTAATGTCTAAAAACAATAGTTTACAGATCTATTTCAAACTCATTAAATTGGGATTTTAAACTAATGCCATTGCAACGTTTTCTAAAATAAAATGAAGATTCATATTTATTCATTACATACATCTGAAATTGTTTTGTGTTTGTAAATCTCAGGCAAGTTATGTTGCTGCTGCTGCTGCTGCTGCTGCTACTACTACTACTACTACAAATACTACTTTTACGACATCTACTACCTCTACTACTACTACTACTTCTACTACTAATATAATATAATATAATATAATATATACGAACAAAACTTATCGTCCCACTGTTTCCCACACGTATATATACCGTTACATATTCCTTTTACGCTCAATATAAAGTCGTCATAAAGCTACTTAATTAAGCGTTCATATTCATTATAAGTCTCTGCACTGATGGATTGTCAAAGCCACATTCTTACGGTCGACTTCAAGTTCGGGGGAAGGGAAAGCCAAGTGGTGCTCCGGTGCCATATAAGCCCGCATGCACTTCCTCGCTAATGACTTTTGCTCGCCAACACGCCATCTGTGCGCAGGGAATGAATAAATAAACAGACAGACAGGCAGACATGATGCTGTATACGCTCTGAATCCAAATGAACTTCACCTTCAGTTACAGTATGTACAGGGACAGGTACACAGGCCGCGCGCGCACAGGTGGACTTTACGCACGGGTCTGCTTCGTTAGCGTAGGATGGTTGAGATTGGATTGCAAAATAGTTTCATAATGGCATGAATTCAGGTTAAAGCTGAGGTATACTTTCATCTTTATTGGTTACCATTTCACAATATAAACACGAGTTGTCGTTTGCAAACTTGTAAGAAAGAGCTCCTTGAGTCAATATTTGACTTTTCAGGCTGATTGAGGGTGATCTTCTCTTTTTATGTGTGAAAAGTTTTTACAGTTTGAAAAATAGTCAGAGAGCTAACTTTGAGCTTTGTGCTTTAAAAGTTAGGTATACTCCATTTATACATTTCTGAATCTATGTTTGTATTTAATAGAATGTATATTATTGCACAGGTTTGAAGATCTGCTTGGCCAAATGGAGTAAGAATCAAACTTACAACAAAGTGGATGTTTTTATTTTCTTGCTTTGACAATTCCCTCTTAAATAAGAATGATAGTGTTATTTAAGCTAATATGCAAATGTGTGATCGGTGCGCGTCAGTGTGAATTAAGAAACACTGAATTTTTAATACATATTGTGCGATTATTTTATTGCAATGTAAGGATGGAAATCTGGTTAGTTGAATAATTCAGAAGAGTTATTACCTTTTATCTTCAGCTCTTTGCTTATACAGTTCTGTGCCGTGTGTCTGAAGACATTCTCCTACGGATCAATATCTAAACATAAACCGTAATCATTTCCTGGAAACAGTTGAAACATTTTCCATTTACTTTTGCTATCAATATAACGACGTTTTTTGTTTTTTTTTAATACAAGAAATGATATGTTGACACTTATATTCAGGCTACAATACCAGGATATGACCAGTTTGTGTCTCTTCCAAACAGAGATAGTGCATCTCTAATGTTGCATTTCCATCCTATAAAGACGAGTTGACATGTATTTTAATGTAGTTTACCGCCTGTACCCAAATGTGTAATCCAGACAGACCAATTAAAACCAATGGGACATTTTACTAAGATCCCTTTCACTGGGGAATGTTCGGTCACGCCTCATATGTGCCAAAAACCTGCAGTGCACTCTTTAATTTCACTGTTAAGCAGCCATTTTGGAGACATAACACGGGGCATGACTTTGGGTTAAAGTATTTAGCCTCTGTCTCCAACATCATTAGTTTTCCTGGAAATAGCAGAACACTTGTAATATCCACCAAAATAAACCACTATAAATGACCGAAACCCATACACCACACTGGTTTAAAAGTCTAATTCAGGGGTGTCAAACTCATTTTAGTCCGGGGGCCGAATACTACCTAATTGGATCTCAAATGGGCCGGACCAGAAGATGCTCTACAAAAATACCCAAAAACCATACAAAGTCTAACTTTTTGTGCACATAGACACATTTATTTTAAACACTGTCCTTTAATACTCACTCAGTTTTAACTGTAAATTTGTTACAAACTTAAATGTAACAGTGAGTTTTTCATAGTGCAAATAATGTATTTATAATATTACATTGTAAATGGCATTTCACAATATTCATATTAATATTTGTATGTTATCTTTGTTTTGAGGCTCATTACAGAAAAAACTTGCTCACAAAGGTAAAGTAGGTAGTTAGAAAAAAGCACTTTAACACAGCACCTCTTAACCATCTTCAGTACTACAAGTCACGCTGCTTCTATTGACGGAAGTGAGCGAGAGAGAAGTCTCCGGAGAGAAGTTAGTGCGCGGACGTAGCGCTCTTCAGATTACTACGCCTCACAATATAGTACCCGTTTTATCCGCTGAGAAAATCGACAGTTACATTTCTGTGTTACTATACTTTGCAGTGTAACACGTCACGTAACTATATACATTTAATAGGGAACACTTGGAAGCGTTTGGTAGCTTCTAGCGGGAGCTACCTTTTGGTCCTACACAGTATACAGAGGAGGCTGCGTTTGTGCTCCCGTTTTTGCTCCGTTTGCATGACAGAGCGCACGGACTAAGACCAGACAGGTACATATTAACTAGTCTAAGGTAAGGTAAGAACATATGTCAGTATGTAAAAACGGTGAACTATTCCTGATGATATTCCTTCAGCACCGCTCTGGTGGAGCCACTACATACGCACTGGACTCACTGCTGAGCGCGGCGCTGCGGCCTCGCGTCGCGTCGCAGATTTAAACACAATTTTTTAAAATTATTATTATTATCATTTTACATAAATGAGCCGCGGGCCGTGTCAAATCTCTTGGCGGGCCGTATGAATGACACCCCTGGTCTAATTGGTTTATCTGGTCACCAGCTTAGTTTGTCACTACACAAAGATAGAAACACAACCATGGTGCGTGGATTTACTATTATCCTAAACATGTTAAACTGTATGTCTAATCAAGTGCCTGCATGTGAATCCTGATCCCCCTGAACCTCAGAAGCTAAGCAGGGCAGGGCCTGGTTATGATGGGAGACCTCTGGTAACATCAGGTGCTATAGGAGGATCTTGGAGTGACGTCGTTGTTTATAGTTTTTCCGCGCCGGTCACGTGACCGTGTGGCGCTACAGCATAGAAAGCTACCTGGATGCTAGAGAGTTAGCTTGTTTTAGACGTTTGGAGAGAGGTTTTACTTAATCAAATGGTCCATTCTTATTGTGTGGTCGGTTGTACGACCCACTGGGGACAGATTAAGTTTTTTTTCTAATTTTTTAGAACTGCGAAAAACGGCTGCGGTAAAGTGGTTGCCCTTTTATGCTGTTACCTACGATAAACGTAGAAAGGGAAGCCGGGGGATTAGGGGATAAAAATTCATAAACAAATTACATTTTTGCAACTACTTTCACTGCGGACTTGTTCACTCATTCATTCATTCATGAATGATGATTAATTTTAAACATTGTATTTTGGTTGCTCATCCCCACAGGTTCCAGTTCCACCTTTACCGTATGTAACAGCAAACAGGGGCAACCCGCTTTTAACGTGCTTTACCGCAACGGCATAATGCCGGGCCACTTTACCGCGTTGAAAAACGGGAGGAATGGATTTTCACCATGGACCCTTCTTGAGTGAAGGGTCCCGGGTTTTCTATTAAGTAAGAATAAATGTCTCCGAGTCCCAGCAGATCAGTGCCAAGACAGAGGTGAGTCTGAGCAATGTTTCTTCTCGTCATCCCAAGTCTCATCTGGGCTTTGAATTTGTTCAGTTCGGTCTCAAATACTTATTTTTAGCTTGTCTTTATATCTCCTCTGATCTTGCATTAAAGTGCTTACAATGCCTTGCGAAAGTATTCGGCCCCCTTGAACCTTTCAACATTTCGCCACATTTCAGGCTTCAAACATAAAGAAATAAAATTTTAATTTTTTGTCATGAATCAACAACAAGTGGGACACAATCATGAAGTGGAATGAAATTTATTGGATAATTTAAACTTTTTTAACAAATAAAAAACTGAAAAGTGGGGCGTGCAATATTATTTGGCCCCTTTACTTTCAGTGCAGCAAACTCACTCCAGAAGTTCAGTGAGGATCTTTGAATGATCCAATGTTGTCCTAAATGACTGATGATGATAAATAGAATGCACCTGTGTGTAATCAAGTCTCCGTATAAATGCACCTGCTCTTTGATAGTCTCAAGGTTCTGTTTAAAGCACAGAGAGAACCATGAAGACAAAGGAACACACCAGGCAGGTCCGAGATACTGTTGTGGAGAAGTTTAAAGCCGGATTTGGATACAAAAAGATTTCCCAAGCTTTAAACATCTCAAGGAGGACTGTGCAAGCAATTATATTGAAATGGAAGGAGTATCAGACCAATGCAAATCTACCAAGACCCGGCCGTCCCTCCAAACTTTCATCTCAAACAAGGAGAAGACTGATCAGAGATGCAGCCAAGAGGCCCATGATCACTCTGGATGAACTGCAGATAACTAGAGCTGAGGTGGGAGAGTCTGTCCATAGGACAACAATCAGTCGTGCACTGCACAAATCTGGCCTTTATGGAAGAGTGGCAAGAAGAAAGCCATTTCTCAAATATATCCATAAAAAGTCTCGTTTAAAGTTTGCCACAAGCCACCTGGGAGACACACCAAACATGTGGAAGAAGGTGCTCTGGTCAGATGAAACCAAAATCGAACTTTTTGGCCACAATGCAAAACGATATGTTTGGCGTAAAAGCAACACAGCTCATCCCCCTGAACACACCATCCCCACTGTCAAACATGGTGGTGGCAGCATCATGGTTTGGGCCTGCTTTTCTTCAGCAGGGACAGGGAAGTTGGCTAAAATTGATGGGAGGATGGATGGAGCCAAATACAGGACCATTCTGGAAGAAAACTTGTTGGAGTCTGCAAAAGACTTGAGACTGGGACGGAGATTTGTCTTCCAACAGGACAATGATCCAAAACATAAAGCCAAATCTACAATGGAATGGTTCACAAATAGACGTATCCAGGTGTTAGAATGGCCAAGTCAAAGTCCAGACCTGAATCCAATCGAGAATCTGTGGAAAGAGCTGAAGACTGCTGTTCACAAACGCTCTCCATCCAACCTCACTGAGCTCGAGCTGTTTTGCAAGGGAGAATGGGCAAGAATTCCAGTCTCTCAATGTGCTGATGAAAACTGATAGAGACATACCCCAAGCGACTTGCAGCTGTAATTGCAGCAAAAGGTGGCGCTACAAAGTATTAGCGCAAGGGGGCCAAATAATATTGCATGCCCCACTTTTCAGTTTTTTATTTGTTAAAAAAGTTTAAATTTTTCAATAAATTTTGTTCCACTTCACGGTTGTGTCCCACTTGTTGTTGATTCTTGAAAAAAAAATTTTTTTTTTATATCTTTATGTTTGAAGCCTGAAATGTGGAGAAATGTTGAAAGTTTCAAGGGGGCCGAATATTTTCGCCCACTGAGACTTTTAAAAGTAGTCGTCGCATTCATGCTTCAGTATGCGCCGCTCTGTCTTCTTGCCACACAGCGAGGGGCGCATGCGCATGCGGGTGTAAACAAAGATCCTCCTATAGAGGTGTGGCTATGAAGTGCCAAACCGATGTTGTGTCCTGAGGCAGGACACTTCATTCACATTGCCGAGCATGAGTTTGATGTTTGAATTCTGTGGCTCAATGACAGAGACTCATGTGAACCATGTGCGCTGCGTTTGAGATGTAAAAATCCAGTCTGATTGGCAGTCTGATACTTATAGCGGATACTACTGAGACAAGACCAGCAGATGCATTTAAGAGCACAGGGGAGAAGCCTTGGTAATATAGGAAACATGGTGAGTTTAAATAAAGTGCAGGCCACTCTAGTTTAACCTTGTCCACTTCTGTCTTGGACTTCTTGGTTACCACCAGAATATTCTCTTGCTTTTTGTGCTCATTTTTGCTAAACTCACAGAGAACTACGTAGACAGACTCAGCAATCCTCTGAGCATGTGCAGTGGACGTGCACCAGCACAGGAGAAGCAGACGTGTGGTTGGTGCTAAGCACAATGATACAAACATCTCCTGAAGCCTGTGAGAAAATCAGCAGCTCAAAGTAAACAAGTTTTCTTTACACACTATTCATTACAGCAATTGTATTTACTGTAACTGTTCCAAATTTGGGTAACCTTTGAAAGCGTCACAAAGCTGCAGGTTCTCTGCCGGCGCTCGGAGTCAGAGCCTTAAAGTGGTCTTTCTGGTTTATTATAATCAAATAGAGTTCATTTTCTTACTTTGTAAACAAACACTTTTGAAGCGAATGAAGACATCTTTGTAAAGAGCTTTGTGACTCTAGTCTGTGAAAGGCGCTATATAAATAAAGAGTGCACCTTTACCTTTAACTTCACCTACTTCTGCTCTGACCAACACTGACACTGCTGCACAGAGTAACATCACATATAAACTCACACGGTTTTCTTCATCCCCTGCTCTTCGCTGTCCTCTGTGACTCACATCTGTCCTCTGTGACTCACATCTGTCCTCTGTGAGTCACACAACTGTAACCACAGCCTCTACACAACTCTGCTGTGTTTGATTGACATGTGTCAAATGTCATGTGGCTGAGCCCAATGTAGGAATTTTACGTACTTGGACTACAGTTGTTATGTGACACTGTAAGTTACTCTTACTACATTCTGAAAAAAAGCTTTAATCACACATACACATACACACACACACACACACACACACACACATACACACACACACCCACACATGCATTTAAATTGTAAATCAGTGGTCAGTGCAGTCCAGTCAGTTGAGCTGTACTTGTTTGTGTCTCACTGGACGACACATTTGTAAAAGAGGAAATTATGTTGTTCTTATTTTTTGGGTCAGTTATTCATCTTATTTATTTTAACAGGATTTCTATCGGCTCAAAACAAGTACACATAATTTGTATTGTGTTAACTTCTTCTTTTAATGTAAATACAATGAGGTAGAAGTCCATATATTTTTCAAATGTCGGCACGGTGGCTGAGTGGATAGCACTCTCGCCTCTCAGCAAGAAGGTCCTGGGTTCGAATCCCGGTTGGACCAGGGCCTTTCTGAGTGGAGTTTGCATGTTCTCCCTGTGTCTGTGTAGGTTTCCTCCGGGTGCTAAGGCTTCCCCTACCACTAAAAATATGTACAATAGGTCTGGCATGTGCCTCCTGTACTGGCACCCCCACTCCCAAAAATAACAATTGTAAAGATTACTTACTACTACTAATTCAAACCCCGAAGGTTGGTTGGTTCAACATTCCCCTCCATCCTTCAGGCGCTTCTCCTTAAAGAACCATTTACAATATAGACTCTAAATATTATTCACACACACATTCAGTCATCCCAACCTTCAGAAGACACACACTCCTTGGGATTATATAATTTTTATTAACTATATCCATCATTACTAAATGAAATACTTTTCAAGTACGAGCACCCCTTTTTATATTAAACAAAGCATAAAATATACAATTATTTATTTTATACAAATATTTTCACATAACAGTAAAATGTCTCTTTGTGCTTAACATTCATCACTCCAATAATGAACTAAAACAACGACATCAAACACAAAAGAAAAGATTCAAAAGTAATCTTGTGCATAATTATAGTGCAAAAACATTGTCCCACCTACCAGAGACTGCGAGGAGCTACCCGCCATGTGGCATTGAACGCCAGACTCTCTTGCCTCAGTGCGCACCTCTCTGGATGTTTGCGGATGCTTTTCACACCTTCAGCCGCTGCATTCAGCCCGGGGCCAGCCTGTTTTTGTCTGGTCACTTATTGCCCAATAGTAGTGTCTGGGTATGTGCCATAAAGCAGACTGCAAACAGCGTGTTTTGGGGTGGGGGTGTCTGGTCAGGTATAGTGCAGAGTCCAGGCCATAAATGGACTTCCTGTACAAGTGTCGAGTGTACAATCTAAAGTCTTTCTGTGCACAGGCGGTTTGCCACTTAGGGCTTTTATGGAGGAAATAACAGCGACATATCTGCATTTAGCGACGGCCAGGGAAGAGACAGAGACAGAGACAGAGGGAGGCAGAGACATAAACAGCGAGGCAGAGAGAGAGAGAGAGAGACAGGGACAAGAGACAGAGACCCACAGAGAGAGATACAGACAGAGACAGAGACGTGTCTAAATGTGTGTGTGCCATAGATGCGCTGCTTCTCATCAAAACTCTGCAGATGTATAAATCGTGTCGACATCACAGGGGAAAGAAAACACATATTCGGTTGTTTTTGTATCTAAATATTTTCGGACGATGCTCTATATTGAGTTTTTTATTTGCATACAGTCAGTGACATTAGTTACTTTGTCGCAAGATTAGTCGCGCGTGGCAAAGCTTAATGTGTGTCTAACAAATACAAAATAGCCAAGACAAATATTTTTTTTCTTGAACGCGTTTATATAGCGGGGATATTCCGTTGGTTTTAACAGATTATTTTGATATTTCACTGTAATACATTGTGGTTCAGCCTGTCATTGGTAATTTAAGTCCTTTGCAGATGATAAAAAGAATAACCTTGATACATTTCAACGTGTAATATGCACGGGATTCTTTTATCAGTATTTTCTGTCCCTCGCGCTACAAATCATTTCGAAAACAATGTAATGCAATTGCAATGTAACTATGGGACTCTAAAATGGCGCACGTGTTTAAGAAATGCACATACTTATACTGTGTATCATATTAACGGTGAATGAATGAACTTGCAATTATTGGAAAATATGTGTTTTTTCATGACAGCGTTCCAAGCATGACGTTATTTAGCAACATATCACATTATTTAGTCACATTCAAGTGGAGCGTCGGTATTCTTATGATACTAACTGCAACACGGAGTCCAATCAGAATGCACTTGGAAATAGGTCCGCATTGAGCCTCATTGTTATGAAGAGTAAAGTCCAAACTAAAGGAAATATGCTTTTACTCCACAATTTTTGACAAGCCACGTTTGTGAGAAAATTACGTTTTCTAATGTAAAAAAAGAGAAAGAAAAATAATTAACCCTTTTCTGAGCTTCGTGCTTGTTTCACAACTGTATTAACAATATAACTTCCTTAGATATCACATACTTTACTAAATTACAATACACGAATAAATGGCGTTTGTTTCATTTCTGTATTCTGTCGCAAAATGTTGATTCGACATTAGGTTTCTGATTCAGAATGATTTTAGCGTTATAGACTTTCCATGAGTCTGGCACTGAAGACCTATTGTTCACTGTCGAGTATTGCTATAAATATAAACTATTGGGATTACAAAGGACGCACTGTTTTCCCGCGTACAGTCAAAAGTCTGAGCAGACATTTGTTCTGGTGGATCTGCTTTGGTTTGAGGCGGCGGCATTGAAAAGAGGATACATTGCCTCTTATTGCCACAAAAACACGTGTTACGCTGTTTGAATGATAAAAGTACAATCTCGGGCTGTTCACTCTTATTTATGTAACAGGAAGGACAGAAAGAAGACCCCCCCATACACACACACACACACACACACACACATACATACATACACATACAAACACAAACCCACACACAAGGATTTAGATTCAGATTCAGTTTATTTGCCTTTTGCAGTGAAGCCACATAACTGTGCAGAATAGATAGCAGATAGTACACACGCACACACACACACACACACACACACTATCCATATAAGGCTCTGCGCGTAAAGTGCCTCTCCACTAGTCTAAAATTAAACACGGCCACTATTCAACAGCCCATGATTTCTGCATTTGCTTATTTATAAACATACAAACTCGGTTAATCGCAGGTCTGTGTTGGCTTATATTCAGTAGAAATGTCAGGAGATGGCGTTATTACCTTTATTTGCATTTTGCTTATTTTTGAAATTGGTGCGTAAAAGGCGCATATGGCAAATTTGGAGCAGGACTCGTGCGTAAAATGATAGCGCCATGAGTCTTCGCCAAAATAACCCGCGCTCGTTATGACTGATGGAACGCGCGTATACAAGCAAATAATAAATACACAGATGCTGCACTAATAGTTTGGCAGTTTCGTGAGCGTCATGGTTTGATAACGCGCGAATCAAAGTCTTGGCTGTTGCGTTTGGACGTCAATTTATAGCGATGCGCATTTGGTTCTTTATGGCGTCGCTTTTACGCGCACGGAGATACGCGGTTCTATTATGCAAATTTGATGCTACAATTAAGAGAAGATTGTGGCTTAAAGTATAATTTGTTTTTTATGCACACGTGCACTGAACATAACAATAGGAGAGTTTGAATAATGGGAAGTAGAAAGATGTGTTTTGTTTTGATTTGAGTGGATTTTGGTCACGTTAGACCAACATAACATAATGAATGATAATGAATAGAACTTTTTTTTTTAAATTAGAATGAAGTATGACGCAAAAATACGCTTACACCACACATTAAAAGAATGAAATAAAAATAAAACTAACATAACATAATGAATGATAATAAACGCAATGTCGCATTTGACATGAACAAATATGTGTATTTTTATGCATATTAAGAATACAAATGTGTCCTTGTGAGGTGCCAGGACAAGCGATTCCTATGAGGACAAATCCGTATCTTAAGTACATTTATATAACTGTATTTAAGATAAGATAAGATAATCCTTCATTCGTCCCACAGTGGGGAAATGTCAGTGTCATTGCGCACATAACAGCAGAGAAAGAATTGGAAATAAGCTCTCAGATTCCACCTGGATATTAACACTGTGATACTTTAGACCTGTCTCACATTTCCAGTATATAGTACAGTAGTGTGTTGAAGTAAATTACAAACTAAATTAAGAGGCATAATATTCAGTCGATGATCCTCTTATAAGCACATAGTAAAGTTGCCAAACACGTTCTGAAGATATTTTCGCTTTTAAAGTCTATCCATCCTCTTTTTGTTGTGAGGCTTTTAACGCTGCAACATAGTTAGTTAAAAACTAGAACTGAATGTGAAACTCTATTCATTGAACTACACTGGCCACAACACACCACTTCTCAGTATTATTAAAAGCTCTTTACGCCTCATATGTGTGTCTTTATGCGTCCTCAGGTGACGATCACGGCTGTGGGCAACTCCATGGTCAAAGGGATGAGCCTGGACAGCACAGCCCCCGCAGCACTCACCTCCAGCGGAAGGGCGGGGGGGGGACCATGGCAACAACGCACCCCATGTCGTGGCGCACAATGGACTTCAGAGCTGTATACGTAAAACAAAAGAGTGGATTCTACGCTGGGCCAGAGGAATTCTACTGCGACTGTGGCAAGTGTCTCAGAGAAAGGTTGTTATAGAATTATGAATGAAGGTGACTCTCGCGCAGAAGCACATCCTTTGTTTCCAAGTTCATGGCGATTTGATCCCACATTAGAGAGAACATCTTATTCTGTACAATAAAAACAGGTGTATTTATTCACAAGTATGATTTTTTTTATTTCACCTGTGATTTTATGGAACAATCTAAATAATTAATTTAGACTATGAAAATAGAATCTTGAGGGGTTGAATCTTGTATTGTTTGTTTGTTGTGCTGTGTGGACTATTCCAAGGCTACTACTACTAATTATATAATAAGACTAATGATTTTTAGCGACGTGGGAAAAAGCGGTCACCATGCCAAATTCGATGGAAGCTGCATGGACAATATATATTACCATTAACATTAACATTATCATTAACAATAACAATATACAATAACATTAACAATAAAAATATGAACAACATTTGGATTCACCCAATGTGGCGCGTGCGGTAAATACGGGATGTTTTACCATTTGCTTTGTCGCAGTTTGTGATCGTGGCTTATGGTCATTATTATAAGTTCAAAACATGTTTGTTGGATGAAATGTGAATTTGGCTAAATGAGCGCGACGTATTAATTGTAATGTATCCCTGAGTCATTGCATCTCTTCGGGGATGAGTGAAAATTTTTATATGATTAGAAACCCATTTATGTCGCTATGATTCAACGATGATTTTATTTTTTTCGTTATGACTGATTTTTCTACAATCCGCCAATAACATTGGGAAAAATACGTATATACGTCAATTGCGTCAGTGTCTATCAAAGGCTAAAAGAAAACACGCCGTAACCTCTGTCTCATGAACTGCTTTATATAAAGCTTTAGAAATCGTCTTTATATTTTAAAACAGGCCTAAATATAACGGTGTCTTTGTGGGATACATGGGGGACCTGTTCCTGTTTCCCCTCTGCTGTTGGACTCTTGAACACTTCTTAACCTG
Source organism: Knipowitschia caucasica (assembly GCA_964034765.1). Lineage (NCBI taxonomy): Eukaryota > Metazoa > Chordata > Actinopteri > Gobiiformes > Gobiidae > Knipowitschia > Knipowitschia caucasica. Next base: position 16,259,968 of record OZ035838.1, read on the forward strand.
TCCCCCCGCCCTTTATAAAGTCACTTTACTGCCCATCATACGTCACTTTACTTCACTGTACTGCTGTCACCTTACATTGTGTGCACCATATGCACTTGTATATTGTAAATAGTAACTGTAACTCTATTTTAAATTTAAACTTATTCTTTAGAAGTGTTTTTTATTCTTATTTTTATTATTTCTTTTTGACTGTTGCACTGAGCCAAAGCAATTTCCTAGTCTGTGACCTCCTGTTACTTACGTGCATGATTCTGATTCTGATTCTTATTCTTCAGTTATTTTAAATCGCTTGGGTCAGTTGAAAATGAAATATAAATGAATTTGTGAACGCAACATTTGAGTTTCAGTTGTGTAAGTTTGGCTGAATTGTTTTTATTTGTATATACACTTATTTTCTTTATCTTTCTAAAAACTTGTTAACGCATTGTTGAAACGCAGTCTTTGCAATTTTATCATGTTTAAATAAAAGACATGTAACAACATTATCACTTTGGCTTGTGTTGATTCCATTTGTTAGAACCAGAGGCTGTAAATATGTCAGAACAGTTTCTATTTTAAAACAAAATATCACACGGATTAGTTTTTGTATAGCCGCACGCACACGTCACCCACCGTGCTCTCTCTGCATTTCACCTTTGAGCCTGAACGCATCTTACGCAGTAATGTCGGTCAAGGCCCCGCGTAGTCTCAAGGCTGCACGCCATTCCCCTTTATCGCCCTGTGCCGCCCTGTAGCTGCTTTTACCACAGTCACAACCTTTTGCAAACAGCGCTGTGCACAAGGACGTGGAGATAATGTCTGCAAAAGGAATAGTCTGAATTTGCATAACATTAGAAGACATTGTTTTAGATCATGTTGTTAAGATGATGCTACATGACAAGACGACTCTAAACAACTCCAAACAACACTATATAAGAACTCTTTACGATAACTCTATATAAGATCTCTAAACAATAACTCTATATAAGAGCTCTATACGATAACTCTACATGAGGCAAAGATACCATTTTTTCACATGTTATTCTCAAATGCAGTCAGGTTGCGCTCGGTTGAGTGAAATCAACATGGACAGGCACAAGAGGGTGTTTATCACGGTCATATTATTGAATCAAACTAAATCTATACTATTTATGTATATTTAGTTAATTTTCACTTTTTTCAGTTACTTAATCTCATTTGGATATTTACATGTTTTATGTTTACGTATAAATAAACGCTTTACTTTTACTGAAAAAAGAAAATAGTATGAACTAATTTTTATACCAGAGATGAGGTTTGCATAAGTCCTTTGCTTTATGTACAGACTATGTGTACTTGTGCCACCTCTGAGTGTGCTACTGCAGAACAGACCATCTGCAATATCATAATTGTCCGTAGGATGGCAGCACAGATCAACTCTTACAAATCCATTCACGGGCTGCTTCCAAATTCAATCAAAATACCTCCTTGTTTTTTCACTCGTTCTTATAACAGGACTGGGCAGGTCAAATTTGTCAAAAGTAAAATTCATTCATATATGAGACCACATTTCCTAACAGCAGATTAATAGGATAAAAAAAAAAGAAAAAAGAGGCATAAGAAAAGGAAATATCGACTCTGAACTTGGATGCAACCACATACGTCGACGCTACTCCGAGCTCAGCCAATCAGCTCTCTCCGTCATACAGGGCTACGGAAAATATGGGAGGGACTTGGGGTTTGTTTTGGTCTTGAATGAGCCAATAGGAGCACAGCTAAAGCGGATGTGTGTCTGTGACGATGGACTTGACACACTGCAGATTTGGAGATGTCTATGGAGATGTTATTTTAAAGCTGGGGTACCTAATTTTCAACCCACAACAAAATGGGCCCGGCTTTCAAAACTTGTTGGTTCTATCCCTGGGTTTCACATGTGTATTTGCCCTCGTTCACATCTTTAGATCAGATTTTAGATCTTTAGACAGAAAAGGCAAAACGAAAATACTACCCTCACTCAGCCAATCAGATCTCAGCCTAAAGCGTCAAACAGTGACCCCCAAGGCTCTTTCTTCACAAGTATGCAAAATATAACAAATATTGGACATATTGTTATTTATGAAGGACGCTGGTTTTCTTCTTTAGGCATAATAAAAGATGATTGTTGAGAGTGTAATATCCACTTTTGATCCTTGTGTGTGTTCAAGTTTATCTATAGTCACTATGAGTTCAGCAGCACATGGCATAATAATATATTATTTGCGTCCTAGATGAATGAAAATAAAGGAATAAGCGCCAACATAAACTAAATAAAGTGTTGTATGTCAATGTAAGTTATATTGCAAATATCTAAGATGAAAATTTGCAATTTAAATCTCAACTGAAGCAAACGATGCTCTTATTTAGTAAGAAAATCAGACATACATTTCTAAATAAGGTACAACATATGTTGATATATGAACATACATATCACCATATATACCAATAATGTTTTTTTTTTTTTTTATTTGTTTCCACTAAGCCTGTCCAAACGCGTGCGTATATTCTTGATCAAAATGAAAATAAAAGATTAAGAAGGAAAAAAAAAGAAACATCACAAAACGTCACATACATACGAGCGCTTATATTCCGCATAGACTGCACATCTGGTTTCGCTCCTGTCCACGCATGCGCACTGTTAACTCAGCCTGTGGGCGCATGCCTTCGTCATGAGGGCGTGGGAAAATGGCTGCTGCAGTGTTTGGAGCCCAAAGCCAAAGCAAACCACCAGCACCACTCATACCAGCAATACCACCATGCCCACCCCAGTATATACTCCTGGTCCTGTATCTACGCCATACGCACGTGTGGCCAATAACACCACACTGGCATCCCTCCGTGAACAACAGACACACAATCATAATATATTGAGAAATAATTGAGATATGGGAGATAAAAGACTATTTTCACGCATTAGAATGATTCCAAATAGCGCTTTCTTTTAAGTCCGCTCTTGGTTGGATTATGGCACACGCGCTAAACCCAAAATGTAGTCTTTTCTATTGACCAAGGCGTTTGGAATTATGACTTCATAATTTTTGGCAATTTTTTTTTGTGTTTACAATTTCAGTAGATATGGACCAGTTCAGTTCGATTTACAATCAAAATTTCAGTTGATAATTTCGTTTCACACTAGAACCTTCCTCAAATGTAGCGTATAGCGAAGAGCTCCTTGTCGTAATTGGAAGGCACTTGAGAGAAATGTCACTGTAGAGAGAGTATAATGTGAGAGGCCTTAACATAATGATAACACAACTTTAAGTGTTCGTGTTTCGCGCATGAATCACCCGAGTGAACGCAGTCATAGAAAGGTATCACAAACGTGACAAAGACTCCACCGTTATTCATTGTGTGTGTGAGTAGGAAATATGGTTATGCGTGATACATGTTCGTGGTGTAATTATACTATCTATCTATGTTGTCTTTAATGATGATGATGAAATGCAATGATATATTTATATGCAATTCACGCATTATCAAATTCATTGTTTTAATTCTTGCCTGGACAAACATTTTCAAACTGCTCAAATGAGAGAAACCCGGAATATAACTGAAGCGCGTCACTTTGAACGTGTTAGGCCTGTTCTCTTTTTCTGATTTGATTAAAAAGTGCATTAAATGTTGCTTTTCTTCCCTCCCATGTGCACGCATATTGTCATATTTGTGATGTTTGAAATATAACATTTGAAATACACATAAAGTCCCCACATTTTTCATACGTAAACCATCGATATTCAGCCTCTGTTGACAACGTGAGCCTCAAGTTTTGTGCGTAATTTTCGCGTGATATTTTGACAAAGACATAGACACTATATATTGTATTATTCTACAACTACTATGTAATGCATTACGTGCTACCTTTATATATAAACAAAAGCAGAGACGTCTAGGCCTATAAAATATGAATGACCTACATGTTACAAGCGCGGGATGTGGAACATTTATTTGTATAATAATTTGGTCTTAATATATATTGAGATGATTTTGTCTGTAAATATTAACTGTTTCTTTATTTTATCATTTTAGGCTAGAAAAAAGGGATTTTTTGCGTCTTTGGTATGACATTATAGGCTACAATATATGTATATAAAAATAAAAAATAAACAATTGGAAATATTGAGGGCAGTTTGAAAATGGTTGTCCAGGCAAGAATTAAAACATTGCGTATATATATAATTGCATTTCATCATCAGTCATATATATATATATATATATACAGTGAGATGCCAACAACATGCATAAAGTGAGATGATGAAGAGTGCTTAATATTTCCTATATATATACTTAAAACACACTTTTGTACTTTTGTAATACTATTTCAACTAAATATGTACATTTTAAAAAACAGCCTATATTGGAAAGAACTCATATCGCAATTTACGCAATGATTTCCACAACAAGCAGAGCGTAAAGGGAAATGAATATTTATCAGCATATCATTCTTGACAAACATTAAACATTGGTCGTACACACAGAGATCACAACATATATTTGTGCGCGTTTTATCACGTAATGTTGCCTTCGCGCGTGCGCTAGCGCGCGTGTGTGTATGTTTGTTTGTATGCCCCGTGTGTGTGGGTGCGCGTGTGTGTATTTCTGCTGGCTGTTATCTCCAACCCTACCAGCAGATGGCGCTCAAAGCTCACTATTCCACTGGCCTGTTCAGTCTGTTGCAGGTTGTGTTTGAGGCTTTTGATCCGCGGGACAAAACATGCCATAAACATGTTAGATTATCGCCTTTAAGCCAATTTCTGTTACTCCTCATAATTTCAATTAATTCCAGAAATGTGTAATATATTTACATCTAAATATACAGAGCAATTTTCCTCTGACGAAACATATAGTAAACCAAATTTAATCTTAAAAACATGCGTGCAAACCTGATCAAAATGCGGAAAGGTCAGGTGTGGAACTTGAACTGTGCGCGTGATAAATGCCTATTGTCAATCATAACTTGGGTAAAATTCAACCAAGGCCATGTTTTATTGGGACGGACTTTAACACCACTTTAAACATGTTTTTTTTTTTTTTTACTCACTTACACAGCAATAACCCGGATTTCATGCCAGGATTTTTATGTACACACACAACACTGAGAAGCGAAGATGAAGACATGGCCGTCATCTTATAAAGCGAATAAGGATAAGAATTGCACCACAAATAAATGAATGAACGAACACAGCCCAACAATATAACAGTCGTCCTTGATTACATTTTCAAGGACTTGGCTTATAAATATGGTCAGCGATAACTCACTCGTTTTCTCAAAGTTCTTTTTGACTTAATTCATTAGCAGTACATTTTTTAAGCCAAATCTCGAAAATGTAGTCACTCCAACTTGCAAATATTGTTTTTCAGCCATGAAGAACATCATTTCATACAATAAACTTCATACGAGCTATAAATGCAAATAAAAGGAAGCCACGGCGGATTAATATTTAACATTCTCAAGGTCCCAGCTCCTCAAAAGGTCATTTACTGCAGCTTGCCTTATCGTCCCGTCGTTAAAAAGTGTCAGATAAATGGTGTAGTTCGGTGGCACACAACTTTGGCTCAGTTTTTTTAAGTCGTGCGTAAAAATGCTCCATTTAAGCGACAACAATTCCTTTCCAATTACGCACGAGCCAAGCCGCAGTTTCCCAACTCTGAAATGCTGCAGTCATACGTCAGTCCAGTCACAAATCCACACGTGTGCACACAACTAGCTGATGGTTTTGAGTTTGTTGACCACTTTCTTCTCCTTGACGCGTCTGTTTTGGAACCAGATGGTGACCTGGCGCTCGGAGAGGTTGGTCTGTGCGGATATCCGTCTCCGCTTGTCCTTCGTGATGAACTTGTTGGCTCCGTACTCGCGCTCCAGCTCCTTCAGTTGCACTTTGGTGTAAGGCACGCGCTTCTTGCGGCCCCTCCGGTATGAGCCCGAGTCCACGCCGACGTGTGTGACGGCGTCTGTGCGGGTGGAAAGAGCAGAAAGGGGGTGATCAACAAGTGACTGTGGAGGAGGCACAAGTGTAACAGGCTGCAGGGATGTGCTCAGAGCTGTTCAGCTTCAGGGGAAATACATTAAATCATATCAGTGTCATTGTGATTATAACTCTTTGTGAGGATCCGTGTGTGTTTTGTGGTTTATTTACATGATATGAATTATATGGCTGCATGATATTATTTTGACCATACATTTAAAACACACTATTGTACATATTTCAGTAGAATAAAATGTGTTGCTTTCTATTCTCGGGGTGAGAATCAAAATAACATGATAATAACATATTCAATACAATTAAAATTGCTTACATGGTAGTACATAAAATGAATGTTTTCATGTGTCTCTCTCTGTCTGTGTGTGTGGTGAGAAGTAGTAACAATAATAATAATAATAATAATAATAATAATAATAATAATAATAATAAATAATAACAATCATAAAGATTATAATGCACAATAAAGGCACAGCCTCGTGCCTCAGAGAAGAACCTTTCATTGCTGCTGGTCATAAACACGACACTGACTCAGTGTCATTGCGACAGAAGTTCATAAAGTAGATCCTAAATGTGTATTAATGTTACAGTAGTCTATAGGCCTGAGTGTGTGTGCGCGCGTGCGTGGGAAGAGCGTGTGTATGAGTGTGTGTGCGCATCTGTGTGTGTGTGTGTGTGTGTGTGTGTGTGTGTGTGTGTGTGTGTGTGTGTGTGTGTGTGTGTGTGTGTGTGTGTGTGTGTGTGTGTGTGTGTGTGTCCGCTGCAGAGCCAGCACACAGCCTCACACACACAGATATGCAGCACTATATAGACTATTATAGACTTGTGTATAAGACACTATTAGGGGGTGACGCACGCGGCCTACCCTGTAGTGAGGACTTCCACACGTGCCCGGGCTGAGGCTGCTCTTTGCAGTAGACCTGTCCGTTCCAGCCGTTCAGGGCCCACGGCTGGTAGCTGTCCATGGGCAGCAGCGACTCGTGCCTGGCCTCACTGGGAGCGCTGATCGTGGGAACCACCGGTACGTCCAAGTAACTGGGCACGGGCTGGTATGGTCCTGGCGTGTACGTGGGGTAAAAAGCGAACTCCTTTCGCGAGGGAAAGTCCTCTCCAGCGGCGGCAGAATCCACGTATTTGTCCGTGTAGGCGGAAGGCGGCTGCGCGCACGCCTTTATGCTGCTGTGATGCGACATTCTGCACGGGTAGTAGCTGCTGCCGAAGTACCCGTACGGCAAGGACGCGCTCGAAGAGTTCTGAGCCGCAGTGCACGGGCTGCACTGCTTCACCGGCTCCCCCATGCCCCCCATGCCGGCCGAGGGCAAGTCACTGGACGTGTAGGCAGCGCTGGGTGCCAGGGACGTGGGGTGCGCCATCAGATTCCTGCACTGATTCGCTGTAAAGTTGCCTCCAGAAAAACCCTCCATGTTCTTCACTTCATCCGCGGCGTTTTCGTACAGGAACATGAGCGACGGGTCGAGCCAGCGCGGACCGAGCAGCAGTGACGTTGTCATAGCACGGCGTCCCGCATCGACGCTTCTGGCTCTTTTTTAAAAAGCCCTGAGACTGAAAGCAGCACATAGGGCTTCACAGGGAGTAGAGCTGCTCTGACGTGCACCCAGGGCTCACTGAGGGCTGCTATTGGCCAACACCTCACCACGTGACTCAGGCTATGCAAAGAGGACATAAGCAGCACATATCATTAAATGGAGAAAATGCAGTGAGCACAAAGGTGACCAAATACCAATAATCTGCTTCCTTTCATCAAACGCGGGCTGTTATTGAGTCAAAGTGTTAGATCTCTGCATAAACATTTGACTCAAACCCTTTGTCTTTTGGAGATCTGGCGCATATGCATCAGACTGCTGTGTGTGACTCTGTGTGTGCTCTACAGACACACAAACATGAATGTAACATAACACCATTTGATTATCAAGAATATGTGTTACACATTTTCTGTATTGTTCACGTGATGACGCATTGGCGCAGCAGTTAGTCGCAGCAGTGCTTCTAATTCTAATCACACATGAGGATTATATAGACTGTGTGATCACAGGACAATGTACCCATTTCTGCACCATATATTTATACAATTTTGTAAAATCCCTGCACCTTATATAAGCAGTGTTCTCAAAACAGTGTCCAACATCCATCTCCTGGAGGATACCACTGCCTGCTCCTCTCGCCCTCACCCGCATCACCCTCATCCCCCTCATTGCCCTCATCACCCTCATTCACCATGTTTCTCCAGCCCTCCTGTGCCTAGAGCTTGGTGCGCGCTCCCGCCTGCAGCAGTGCGCGCCCCGCTCCGCTCCGGCTCTGACACAGGAGGTAGACACTGCTGGAGGTGGAGGCCAAGGTCAAGTTGAAAGTCTGTGTCTAGCCACGCAGACCATGGGGCTATTGAGCCTTTGAAGGAGCGTCTGCGCGCCTGAAAGGAGCGGAAGGAGGGTGAGAATTCCTGTCCCAATGAAAGCCACGGCAGGACATTAACTTTTACGTCCCATTTTTTGTTTTGGATTCGCACCGGGAGCACTAGGCTGCAGCGCATCGCTCTGGGTGGTTTGGAGGAAAGAGGAGAAGAAGGAATAGGAAAGTTTTCTTGTTAGCGTGTGTACATGTGTGGCTTTATTTGCAGATCTCCAAGAGGTGTTTTTGACAATTGCGTGTGAAGAAAATTCGAGGGGGAAAAAGAAGGATTGGAAAAAAGAAAAAGAGGATCGACATGTCCCAGGCTGCTGCTACTACTGCTGTTTACGAGTATGCACACTATAGACTCTATATTCTTTACGCAAACATACAGAGAAGCATTGTCAATACAGAGAAATATGGCCTCTACTTTCCTGAGTTAAAACATATAAATTAGAAAGACATTATTCGCGTACAACACTTCAAAAACTAATTTCTTTCTGCAATTCTCAACCAAGTGGTGCCTTTTGAATAAGCACGCGTTCATTTGTAAATCCCCAACAAGTTGTTAAAAATAGCCAATGCATCAGTGTTATAACAAATAAAATAAAATATTGTATGAATTTAAAGGATGTAGATCATTAGCTGTGTGTATGCAGATCTGTTTGAATACGTAAAGAGTGTGAGAAATGAATGACATATTTGGCACGCTTTCTATGGTAAGGTTTCTTTGATTGAAATGTGTCATATCGTTTTATGATCTAAAATGATTCAGAAACGTGTGTGCTGTGCGTAATGCATTAGTGCGGGCTGGAGCCATGTCTCCAGGCCTCATGCGTAAAAATCTGTTGGTTTGGATTCAGCCCAGAGTCCTCTTGGTATCCTGCCTTACTCACTGCTTACTGTAACAGCGGCGTATATCCTGTGTGTGTCAGAGCGCGTTTCTAACCTGTAAAAAAAAATATATATAAATTGTTTGAATAAAATCAAAATAACGAGATACATATTTGTAATTAAATTAAAATGTAAATATACGCAAATACTCCATATAGCTCTCATATAGTTCTGTATTTTTTAACTGTTAGGGCACGTATACGTAACTAGTCCAAATACTATAATGTTGAATTTACCTTTAATAACAATGGGATATAAGCCTGAAAATAAACAATACCTAAATAAGAATTAAATAAACGTTTCCAGAAAATAATGTGCTAAAATTATGTCATTACATTAATTATGGGGCATTTTTAAGGCCAAAGTGACATGTCACTTCTTGAACATATAACAAAGGGAATAGGAAATGTCGTTTGCTTATAAGGCCTGAGGACATAATGGTAAAGCAACGCAAATTCAAACAAACTAGATCCGATGGCTTAGCTCGTGCACGCGTGAATCCACTCATGTAAATACATCTAATACAGAGCATGAGAAATAAGTGCTGCTTTAGTTACAAGTGTGTACAGCCAAATGGATGACACAAAACCTGGATATGTTCGTACAAACGCGCATGCATTTCCCAATTAGATGGACAGATGCTGGGGGCGCGCTCATGTGGACGGTGCATATGACAATGGCCTCGGTGGCGCGCACACATGCACCCTGCTCACAATGGACTTGACTCGGGCCTGTCCGCGTGACGGTCACGAAGCACGGGCTAATCATTCACTTTTACGCACAGTTTTGGACACTTGGATGGGTGAGAAAGTAGATAGCATAAAGTTATCCCGCATGCGCAGTCATTTGTAAAGAAAAGACCTATACACACTGCAAAAGGGTGGTATGTGTGTGTTATTCTCATGTTAAGTATTGGCTGGTGCTTACGAGCTGGATATGTGGGCCAGGATGTAAAGGGAGCAAAGTCCAAACGCATCTCCAATAAAAATATCCAAACATCACCTGGTCTGTCAGCTGTAATATTGGCCCATGTCAATCGAATCAAGCACGAGAGGAATGGACGTGAGATATATGGCATCATTATGATTATAAATAAAAAATAAGGTGTCCAAAGTCTGGGGTTCAAGGTGACCTTATTTGTACCAGTGGGTAGATTCTTTTTGCAGTTAAAAAGAGATAGACTCAGCATATTCACAAAGAATATTAATAAAAATCACATTTATACTAATAAAAGTCTAGTGGCACTGAAATGCATGTCATCTGCCTCAGACTGTGGCCCAGAAGCGTGAATGCTGTAGGCGACAGTGGCCTCGTTAGAAAATATAAGAATATTTATTTACACAATACATCAAACTACTGTGAATAGTAAAGAGATTATTTCACGAACTTGAGAGAACAGCGATACATGTGTGAAATAGTGAAATACAAGCACGGTGGCACGGGGGTTAGAAGGCTCTAGGTTCGATTCCCCCTCCCGTTCTGCGTTGAGTTTGCATGTTGTCCCTGTGTCGGTGTATAGGTTTCCTCCGGGTGTTCCGGTTTGCCCTGCCTATACAAACATGTACAATAGTTTAGGGTGAATGAGTGTGTGTATACGTGAGAGTGACTGGGACGACGTATGCAAATGAGCCCAAAGCTATATCCGGAGAGGTGTGTTCATTATCATGCACTATGGCAACCAAATCATAAATAACAATAAGTAAATGAGTGAGTTACCAAAGTCAGGTCTGAAACAATATTGAGACAAATTCCACTGGACAAGTATTAAGTTTATGTCTTTAAGGAGTTCCTTGAGTAAACAAATGCACTCGGTAGTTTAATGGTAAAACTGTGCTGCTTTAGGCACATTTCATAAACGCATTGAATCTGTGAACAAATTTAGGAGATTAAACTTCTTCAAAACTCTGAATTTAGAAGTATGGCTAACCAATTCCAGCCTGTAACAAATCTATGTTGATGGACTTAGAAGAACTGCTAACCATGCCAACCCTGTCGTTCATGAACTTATCCCGATGAACTTATAGAAGCGTGAGGACAGGCGTGTGATAATGAACTTTGAAGCATGGCTAACCACCTCACACCTATAACGTCCATCTGACATCGGGTCAAGTTTGTGGTTCTTGTCTGTAAGGGTTTGGGTTAGTGCTGACCTGATTTCAAAAGTAACGTGGAAAAAGTGAATGAGGAAATGCACAATATACAAAGGCAAACATATTTTAGGCTAATGTAATTACAGCTGGGCTACACTTTTTCCACCAAATTAATGCACGTTTTGGGATGAGAGCTGATTGGTTGAAGGAGGGTGTTTCTCTCTTTTCTGTTTGAAAAAAAAAAGATGTATCAGAGGCCAAACATATACTCTGAGAAAACTAGTGATATATACCAAACTGTTGCGCAAACAAGTAACTGAACTAGATGCATTATTGGGTTGTTATTTTTATTTTTATTTTTTCAAGAAAATGAAAATTCTCACCCTAGGTCATTATGTCTTAACGAATTGGCAAAAGTTTCTAGCACTGCAAAATGTGACGGAAAATCACATTTTTGAAAAACAATGTCAACATCTATCTTATATTGAGCACATTTTGACTGACCTAAAAATATTTGCCAACGGGACAAACAAATGTATCTTGTTTTAAAGAATATAAAAGAAATGTCTCCCTTGGATAAAGCAACCGTTCTTGCAATAAGACTAAATGGCTTTGTCCCATTGGAAAATCTTGTTTTAAGACAGAATGCTGACAGAATGAACTCAAATTAAAATAAAAACCACTCCCTTCAAGCAATTTTTATACATTTTTGCGGTGAAAAATATGAGTAAATGGAAAAGGTGAAATAATAGGCGCATCATAAACTAATTCAAACTATGAAAACTAAGAACACAATCTTAAATCAAGTCATTTCAACCATAAATAATACCCGCGTGCGCATATCCAAACATGTCAAAACACGCGCCATTACGCACGCTCCTTCTTCATCCATCCGTCCATCCATCTGCGTCTGCACGTATGTGATGTCCGCTGAAGTTTCCCCCGGCTGAAAGTGTGTTTATCCTGGCAGGCTCTGACACAGACCCGCGCACGTTTATCCAAGAGGCCCCCAGCCCTGCAGCACTAAAAGGAGCGGTATAAAGTTATGCGCGGTAGTAAATTTATATGGATAACAAGAGCGTGGAACCAGAGCATCCACAGCCGCGGCGTGCGTGTGGCCAGGACGCATATATACTCTCTCTTATGAAAGTCGTAAAAGGCTATTCGCAAAAGTTTGAGAGAGTGGAGTGTGATTTTGACAGACAGAGCATTTCCCTATACTTTCTGAGAGGCGCGTGAAATCATTTATTGGTGCGAGTATAGTTCCCAGTCAATATAAAGTCGTTGTTTTATGGTAAGTTCAGGTTTTACATGAGTGCTGCTGTGTGGACTGGAGTGGACTGTGTGGATTAGAGAAAAAAGGGGAACGGCAGCGCGTGTGTGTGTGTGTGTGTGTGTGTGTGTTTGTTATTTCTATTATTAAGAGCCGGGTCACACTGTAAAATCTAGTGTATATTTTGGCTTTACTTATTCAAGCGCCATTAAAAGTTGGAGGACAATAGAACACACTGCAACGCTGTATAAAAGGAAACTAGGAAACAAAAAACACATTCTTGAAAAAGTGTTAGGGTTTAAACAAACAGAAAAAGCTGTAACAAAATGATCAAATATAGGATTAAAGAATAGATTAGTCTTCATTCTCCCCGGACAGAGAAGTGTGTCTTGGACGAACAGTGGGAAAAGAGAATGACAATAACAAACATTCAGCAACAACAAGCATTCACAAAACAAAAAAAATACACACAATGCCTGTTACCATAAACTCCAGAAGAACAAAGGTAAAGAGAATAAGAAGCATGTCGATGACTTGACAGTTGAAAGTGAGTACAGTGTGTGTGTGGTATAAAAAGCATATCTGTGATTAAAAGCAGGGGCGGCTCCCGAGAATTTGCATGAGGAGGGATTGCTGGCTCCATATTAAAAAGGGGGGAAAGAAATTTTGTAAGTTTAAGACACACTTTAAGTAAGGTACACGTTATTTATCCTGTTCTACTTCCTGTATTTATGATTGCCCCACCCTTAAGTGTTACACCGGTGTCTCCCTCTTTGTATGTACAGTATGTTGCTCCTGTCCTCTTGTTGTCTGTCCATTGATGTCATCTTTTTGGATTTTTTTGTACCTGTTATTATCCTGGATTTAGATGTTTTCAATTAAATCAAGCTTTTATTCTCAGTCCTGCATTTTGGGTCTTTGCTCACCTCATGACAGAAATGTGTCCGCTGTATTTGACCCATCCTTCAGTTCCACCATAGTCAGCAGCAGTAGCAGCCGGGAGAACAGACTTCATCTTTTCAAGCTATATGTGGAAGTAATAATTCCTGCTCAAACTTGAAAATAAACAAGTAGATGAAGGTAAAAGAGACGTTGTGCTGCAGGAGAGACAGAAGGCAGTAGTAGCACAGCGGTTACTGCTCTAGACTCACAGAAACAACCAGTTTCACTCACCATAAAAACCATGTAAGAATTTGGTTTGTGAAAGACTGGTGTGGTCAGTGTCTCAGCTGCCTTCCAGGGCAGATGGAGCTCACCACCATCAGGGAAGAAGACGCTAAGGATTTTCGGATAACTGAGGCTTAATCTGACAATTGTTTTCCTGTTTAAGGTCTATATTTAATATGAGATAAGATAGACATGCAATGGAGAAATATACATGTCACATTTGGCATGAGTAGAATCACTCAGTGTGTGCAAAAGACAGGGAATGTGCAGTGAATGTAAAACATGTTAAAAAGTGAAATGATGACAAATTAAACATTAAACATTTAAACAGCATTAGTTTATTGGTCTGATGAAGAAGTTACTGTTTACAAATTCAGAAGTAAGGGCAGCAGGTGGAAGCAGGGGGTCCTCCATCACCGCCGCCATTAGGACTCTGCACATGCGCTGTTGCAGTGTTTGGGGAAATCTGTAATCACCTTGTTGCTCCTTGGACCAAGTTATTCATAGGTCAACACCTCATTCATTTCTTCCATGTTTGATTTGTTCTTTCAAAAAATATAACATAAACAAAACACAATCCTAAACACAGCTCGGTCCTATCATTCGTCCCTTTGTTGTACTGGATGAGCCTGAGTGCATGTTTTGTCTGTAAATGTGACAATGATGTAACAAAGGAGGAAGAGTCTTGGTCACGTGTGGACAAGAGCGGCCCCTGCACACAGCCTTGGGGGCCCCCAGTGTTTGATAAAAAGTCCACAATCCAAGAACTGGCTCGATTCGAGCTTGGCTCAAATGATGAGTGGCCAGATAGTATAAGCAGAAGTGTGGGCTGTAGATATCTGTGACAAAAGTGTGAGTTTCTGTGGCGCTGTAAACACATTTACAGTGGGACACAATAAGATTTAGTCAGAAACAAACTCATGAAGTCCTTCCACTTGAAGATAAGATAGTTTTCATCAATGAGATGCAGATTTCTTCTAGAGCAGCGATGTTTGGGTGTTGTCGCTGAGCAACACAGACTTTCATCTCACTCCAGGACCTGGGCATGATTCTTACAAAGCCACTCCTTTCGTTGCCATGGCTACGCGTGTTTGGGATCATTGAAAGCCTAAAATCTCACAATAATTGGCCCCATTCCTCTTTCCTTCCCACGGATCAATCGTTCTGGTATCTTTGCAGATAACCACAATACTGTAGGTACGGTGTTCTTTGGATGCTGCTCACAATTTTATTTCCTCCAAACATGACAAGTTGAGTTATTACAAAAAACTGGTCCCACAGTTATGTCTTCACACCAAACTGCTTACCTTTTGCAGTCTTCCCAGCCTGGTGCAGGTCTAGAACTGTGTTTCTGGTGTCCTCTGACAGTTTGGGGTGTGACTGTGTGAGGTTTTGTTCGAGGTGTCTTTTATACAGATAATGTTCAAACAGGTGCCATTAATCAACTATTGAAGGACAAAGGGGTTTGTAGGTGACTAAATACTTATTTTCCACCATTATTTTCAAATAGATTCAATGTGCATTTTTTTTATATTTTTCCCATTTCGTCTCTCATGTTTGAGGTCTACCTATAATAACAGTTGGAAGCATCTCTTGTCTTTTTAAGTGAGGGGACTTGCACAATGGGTGACTGACTGAATCCTTGTTTTTCCTCACGGCTCATAACAAAACAGAGGGTTTACTACAGTATATTGAGGGTTTAAAGATGCACAGCTCAACCTTTCTGCTGGGGTCCATTACCTGCTTGTTGCCATGGAGATGTTGTTTCTGTGATGGGTTGCCCCCCAGTTTTGGTTAAAAAAACCATTGAATTAGTTTTTAATGCTCAAAACATACACATTTACGTTGGATCAGATCTCCTCTCCACAGATATGAATTGTAACATCATGAAGTCACTGGTCTTCAAGGAAAAATGGAATGTCGTGTGCAGAAAGGGCAAAACCAGCAGAACAGCATTTGAAGCAAAGCCATTCCAGAGCCTCCAGGAAAGCTGCAGAACAATATGATTCATACTGTATGTCACTGAATAAACCATAATGCGTTTAATATTTTCCCTCAGAATTACTCCATTGACTTGAGAATCATAACATTTTCACCAGTGTTGATCTCAATATTAGTGCATTTGTGTGTCAGTGTGGAAGGATCCTTTAGGAAAGAAGTGTCAAACTCATTTTGGTCGGGACCAAACTTAAAAAAACGTAAGAGCTGGTTGGGACGATGGTAATTGAAAATCCTTCCAGGGGCCACTAAAAAAGGTATCGTGGGCCAGATTTAGGACAAGTACGAGTCAGTTTTGAGGAGACGCAAGCCTGCTGTCTCTGTATTCATGTATATATTCAGTTAAAAGGGGACAGCATAAACGTCCCCATAGGTTAGCATATTCGGATGCGTTCAAACAAAAGATGCTACATATTGAGATAAAGTCTTACATATGGGGCTTCAAATGTCATGATACAACATCCCGTTTGCTAAACATCTGCAGAACGCTCAGTCTGTAAAGATCCTGTACCAACACAATGTTCACTTGGATTATGATAAATATGAAGAGTTCCATATAGTCCCAGTCTCAGCACAGGGGCTGCTTTCACTAGACTTTATTCCATTATATTAACTGTGAACACTGGGGAATCTGTTTGTCGTTTTTTTTCTTTCTATTTTGCATAAACAGTACAGTGCTGTGTTCCATCACCCAGTTTTTTTTTTGTTTTTTTTACTAAACGAGAACGTATTCTGAGTATTCAGAACAATGGATTCTGATTGGACCAAGGAACAGTACACTTCACGAATGATATTGTAATATTTTTAAACAATGAATTTTTCTGTAACTAGATAGAATGCTTCCCAACACTGATCCAGTTTTATAACTTGCAATGGCAGCACCAGCCTGTACATACACAAATACCAACAGCCCCGCCATGCAAAATGTGAACATAAATGAGTTTTCGGCCGTTTATTTTCCAGTAAAGTGAGTGAGTGTCCACGATGCGTAACCCCCACTTTATAATTAACTACAGGACGCATGAATATAGTCAC
The DNA here is from genome assembly GCA_964034765.1 of Knipowitschia caucasica. NCBI lineage: Eukaryota > Metazoa > Chordata > Actinopteri > Gobiiformes > Gobiidae > Knipowitschia > Knipowitschia caucasica. The sequence goes on from OZ035838.1 coordinate 16,276,803, forward strand.
GGGCTTAAATCAGAACCACGAGGAAAGACCCAAATCATGAGTGAACGAGTAAAAATCCCGAAAACATAGGCTTTAATCTATCTTACAAATTGTACAGCTACACAGTCACAACATAAAAATGCTGTGAGGGAAAAGGTGATAAAGAAAAGTACATTATCCCAGCACCACGCCTTGAAATTGGCACCTCAACGCCAACGCAAAGAGCAAACAAACACTGGACAATTATGATTAATAATTAACAACATTGTGCCCTGTAATTGTGTGAAACTGTATCGCTGCAAATCCCCAGTAAGCCGTGCGTAAAAAAAGTCAAACGTGTTTGGTCAGAGTAAGCCCTGCATCCACGCTGTGTACGCTTCAACATCCAACGAAGCGTGAAGCTGCTTTTCATATAAAGTGCAGGTTAATTACAGATGTTGCTCAGTGAGTAACCGGTTGAAAATGCCTCTTTGTCGCCTCTAGCTTTGCATGGGAAATAAAAACAACGCGAGGAACACACCACGTCTATCTATTCGTCCTCTTTTTCTGAATCTTGCCAAACGCGTGTGTGTGTAGATATATAGGCCAAATTATATATCTACTGTACTTAAATTGCGCGCGTACGTGGAAAGGGACATTCTTTTGATTTGTACCAGGGCCCGAAGGCTTTCACATTCGCAGAGCTACATCCACTTGTCGCTGCAGTGATATGAATACTTTCCTCGGTCCAAAAATAAAGCCGAGTCCAGACTCATGCATGGCGCGCTCTTGTAAAGGAGGTTTTGCGAGGAGCGTTGCGCGCGGGGGATTTGCACCTGGTGTGTTTCCCAGCTACTGCTACACTGGTGGTAAGGCATGAGGATAATGGTAATAATAATGATGATGATAATAATAATGGTGCAGACAGACTATAAATGTTGGGCCTTGTTAGTAAGACGATGCCGTGTTTTGCAGAGATAGCTATTGGGTGGATCAAATGAATAGGGCACGGCCGGTCTATATTTAGGATAAATAGTGTTGTGGATTTGTATGGGTCAGGAGGAGGAAGAGGACAGATCTGATCGTTCAAATGTGGTATTAAAACAAAAACGATCTATTTTGAGGGAATTTACGCAACCATTTGACGACCATTAAAAATAAAGAAAAAAACAGACCCTGGTATATACTGAAAAAACTATACTGTTATTCCTTAAAGATTGTGTTATTTGTTAATATTTTGTTGAATTATGTATTTTCAGTTATTATAAATTTCCGATTATTTTTTTTCTTTTAAGCTGGAACTATAGCCTATAATACATGCAGCTCACACGGCAATACACATGTAGATCAATAGCATCTGAAATCGTGTTTATGGATTTTAAATTTTGATTAATATTTATTATAACAACCTTTGCAATTGACCATTGAAAATATCAGGACTATAACAGCACTTAGTTACAAAATAAACAAGCCTTGCAGGGCCTCTATATGCATGGTTTGGGTGTGTGACTGAGAAGACGCGCAAATATATACAGCACTTTTCGTTTTTGCGAATGGCCTTTGCACACAACCACAACGTTACATGAATATTTACACTCGGAAAGGTGCAGTCCTGGTGGTCATACGGATCTGTTTGAATCCAAGGTCACAGGGCAGCGCTGCGTCATCCAGTTTCAAGGCCAAGTTTAGAGACGAGACGGGAGGGGAGGGCAGGGGATGGGCCGCGGCTGAGGACATGTGGGGCCATAAACATCTCCACTGAAAACCAACTCGTCCCGTAACGCGCGGGGCCATGGTTGGAGCTCAGGCACGAAGGCTGCACGGGGAAGAAGGACGTTGGATGGATGAGTACAGCCTGGTTCTGGTTTGGCCCTGGCCCCGGCTGCCGCCATGGGGCTCGTTGGTTCTAGTTAAGGCTTCTTGGGTTTCATCCCTGGTTAGTTTTATAAGGCTGTGTCATCTCTCTGCAGCTTGGAGAAAGGATTGGCTATTGCACAACAGTTGCAACCTGAATGAGTTCACAAGTACATTATATATACTTGTGAATAGTTAAAATATAGTCATACTTGTATATAAGTGCAATGTTCGATAATAAAATTAACATGTGAAATACAATAATGTGTGACATACTGTGGTACAATACATCCATCCATCCATCCATTTTCTTCCCCTTAATCCATTTCTGGGGTCGGGGGGGTGGCAGTCAGAGCTGCACCCAGTACACTCAGCACCAGCCCCTCACTGATTCTCCTGCAGGTGGTG